>CM065474.1:25278775-25442428 GCA_032872505.1 Leptopilina syphax
AAGTTAGTCTGATAAAACGCAACTTGCAAATGTGAAATTATTAAATCCGGAATTAATCTGGTTTTGGTCAGGTTTTTGCAATACGAAATTATAATTATAGTTTGAATTTATCTGCATTTAATACAAATTGTTTTTAATATACAAATTCAATATTATACTAAAATCATTCTGGATTATGTCTTTGAATTGGATTGAATATGGATTGTTTTGAACTGTCTGTGGATTGTATATATTTACAAATTCTTATAATAATAAGACTTATTTTCGGACTGTGGTGTTTTGATCAGATATTATTCGGATTGACTCTGACTATTACCGGATTCTTTGCATACAGATTTTAAATTGTTCCATACTTGTTTTAGATTAAATCTTTTAACTGGATTCAATTCGGATTATTGCGGACTGATTTCGTATTATTTACATATTGATTTCGGATTATTTGGTATTTATTTTAGATGAGTTTTTTGACGGACATAATATCGGGTTGTTGCATAATAATTACGGACTTAATTCATTGACATTTAAGGTTACTCCAGACTGATTTAGGATTCACAATTTCACTCGGATTGATGTTAGATTAACGCGGATTATTTTCGTACAATTATCGGGCTTATTCACACTAATATACCCGGATTTAATCCAGATTAGTCCGAAATTTTTACCAGAGATATAATATGATTCGGGTGGCCGTCTATTACCGGATTCTTAGCATGCATATTTCGGATTGTTTCGTATTTGTTTCGGAATATGATTTTACCACACTAATTCCGAATTGAAGCGAACTAATGTGTACAGATTTCAGATTATTTCGTATTTGTTTCGGATTATACCTTTTAGTTGGATTAAATCCGGATTGTTGCAGACAATTTTCGGATTCTTAGCATACAGCTTTCGAATTGTTTCGTACTTCTTTCGGAATAGGATTTTGCCACACTTAATTTCAAATTGCTGCGGACTAATACCGGATTTCTAGCTTACAGAGTTCGGATTGCTTCGGACATTTTGCGGATTAAGTTTTTTAACTAGATTAAACTCGGATTGTTGCGGACTGATTCCGTATTCTTTACATATTGATATCGGATAATTCCGTACTTATTTTAGAAGAATTCTTCACGGGTCATAAATTTGGATTGTTGCGGGCTAATTACGGACTGAATTCGTAGACATTCAGGATTACTCCGGAGTGTTTTCGTATTCAGGTTTTCGTTCGAATTGACATCAGACTAGCGCGGATCATTTTCGGACTAATCCGTACTAATCTGTCCGTATTTAATCCAGAATTAGTCCAAAATTTTTACCAGGGATCATAACGATAAAATTTTTTTTTTTAATTCATAAACCAAATCAGCGCTACGCGGAGAATCACCCATACACTAAGTCTCGTCGCTTACTAAGCATCGGTCAAGTGTACCATAACGTGAAATTTTATTTTCTCGAATTATTTTAAAGCACTTAAAAGTTTTTACTATGCAATATTTTTGTTTATCGCAGAACTTTAAGTTATCACATCAGAAAAGTTAAAAAAAAATGTTGACCTTTCGACATTAGTGATTTTTTTTAATTTCACGGAGAATAAGATAAAGTGGCCGACCACTGGGGGGTGACCGTACTTAGTCTCACTTACCCTATACACTTTTCAATCTTAAAATCTTAAAATATCAATATAGAAATTCTTTGCAAACTCACGTTAATTGATTTTAGATAACTTGTAATAGACATCAAATTCAACACAAAAATTAATTAAAATTTTTGTCGAAAATTAAAAATATGATTTTGGTTTAAAAATTCGGATTTATTATTTATATTTCATTTTTATAGTAAAAATTAGTTGTATTTATATTAAAAAGTAGCTACAGAAAGTGTCACATCAATTAGACAAAAAATTTAAAAATTTGCATTTTTTTTATTTTTTGAATTTTGTGAAAAAAATTATAACTTTTTTTCAGCTTAATATTTTTAAATCGGATATGGCTAAGATTTTAAGTTAGACTAATACCTAAGAGACTGTAAAGTTTCGTTTTAGGGCCAGTTTCACCAAACTAGTTCAAGTACTGAACTCGTTCAAAGTATGAGTTGAACGAGATTAAGTCTCTGCGTACGTTTCACCATCTACTTAACCACGTTCAACTCGGTTGAACTAAGTTTATATTTTAATCGATGAATTTTGTCGGTTTAAGCAGAGTTGACCGCGTTTAACTTGCCGAACTCTCCCGAAGCGCAGTGCAAACGTTTACGATTTGTTGATTTTCTTAAGGGACCACTACCTATGTATAAAAAATTAATAAACATTCAGTGTATTATTTACTTAACAAAATAAGTAGTGGAATCATTATATATACAAAGCATTCTATTCCAAACTGACCCACTATCAAAATAAACTTTATTAAATGTAAATTAAATTAAAAAAATATAAAGAAAGAAGGATTTTCAAAAAAGTATAATAAATCTGACAAATGTTTAGAAATATTCATATAAAAGCCATTACAAATTTTAAATGGTCATTTAATTGATATTCGTATTGAAATTTACAAATCTGATCTACTACCACAATCACAAAATATGTACTATTATGTTATTAAATTAATAGAAAATATAATGAAGGACTTTAATAAAAAAAAGTTTGGCTCTCTCTGTCTAATTTTGCTTTCAACAAAAAATTTTAATTTTGTAATTTTTGGAATAACTTTTTTCTTTATTAAAATTTTTTTTCACTCTTGTCAAAATTGTATTTCTGCCATGAAAACGAATTGATTCATGTATATAAAGTATATATTTTATCAATATTTATAAAATTAATCGGACGATATTTTTATTTTTAACAAAAAATTCAAATTTTGTATTTTTTGAAATTTTTTTTAATACTTTAAAATAATTATTCTAGAATAAGAAATTAAGCAATTGGTATATATGGGCAATTCCACGTGAGATTTTAGTCGACCTCTTAAAATTTGCCAAAAATATTTTTTTTCTATTCTGCATCGAAAAAAAAACAGATACGTATTTTTTTATTTTTGTTTAATTGTCCAAATTTTCGAGTTATGAATTTTCGAAATTTTAGACTTTTAATTGTAGACCTATATTCTGTAGCTTATAAGTCCGAAAATATTGAGTTTAAAAAAAAGTTGTCAAAGAATGAAAGTTGTAGTTTTCTTTCGACTTTTAAGAAATGTAAACAAAAAATTTTTTTTTTAATTGTTTATTAAAAAAAAATTTTTTTTTATAAACAAATTAATTTTTTTTAACTTTAGGCCAGATTTTTTTTTGTTTTTTTTTAAATTTATTTATACCTTGTAATATAGAGAAGATTTTCCAAAAAGTCCCGAAATGGGCCTGATGTGTTAAATGAGTTTTAAAACATTTTCAAAAATCACTTGCAAGCATCACAGTGGGATTTTTTTTACAATTAACTTTTTAAAACTGTCTACAGCGTAGACCCTTTAATTTAAAACAAAGAACACTCAAATAGATTAAAAATTATACGCTGTAGACAGTTTTAAAAAGTTAATTATAAAAAAATCCCACTGTGAAGCTTGCAAGTGATTTTTAAAAATGTTTTAAAACTCATTTAACACATCAGGCCCATTTCGGGACTTTTTGGAAAATCTTCTCTATATTATAAGGTATAAATAAATATTAAAAAAATAAAAAAAAATCCGGCCCAAAGTTAAAAAAAATTAATTTGTTTATAAAAAAAAAATTTTTTTTAATAAAAAATTAAAAAAAAAATTTTTTGTTTACATTTCTTAAAAGTCGAAAGAAAACTACAACTTTCATTCTTTGACGTATATGAGCGTATGAACTGTCAAACCAAGTGTCAAACAGACGTTTTTGTTTTTTTATTACATTTTCAAAAATGGTGCGATTTTGTTGCATAAAAAATTGCAATTATTATTTTGGCAGTGATAAAGAGAACAACAAACATTTGTTTTCTGTTCCGAACGATCAGGTAAGTTATAAGAATTAACTTTTTTTAATTGAATATAATGTGCATGTTATAAAATAATATTTATTAAAAAAATTATTATTTTTCAATAATTTCAAGTTTAAACAATAAATTCTTAAAATATGAATGTTTAATTATAGAAGTCGAGAAGCCGCTGGATGGAGGCAATAGGAGACAATATAAAAGAAAAGAAGGCGAAAAATTTATTTGTTTGCGAAAAGCATTTTACTGAAAATTGTTATCAGAATAATCCAATTCGCATCTGGAAAAATGGAATAAAAACTGATATGTCCCGACAACGTTCGCTAATTCATATTTAGAGTACTGCATCCATATAAGTTGAACTTTTGTTTTAAAGCAGGATGACAAAGAATCGTCTCCAAGCACTACTAACCGGGTTAAGATTGCTGACAATTTAATGTCAATACAACATTACAATCCTGTAATACTGCTTTAAAATAATCTCCCTTCCGATTCACCGAAGGAGACTGTTGTTACTTACAAATTAAATAATTTATTAGAAGATTGGAAGAACAGAAATAGTGAATTATTTCCCTGCTATTGGGGAATTACTCAAACCGATACTAAGGAACTTCTTTTCTCTTTTAATGGTGATATACAATGACAAATAACACGCTCCATTCTTGTAAAAAGTGACATGAGTATTGAAGTAAGTTTTTTTTAAATAAGACGAATGTTATTATGCTATATTTTATTAAAATTGGATACTCTAATTTCATTTTTTGGTAAGAGCTTTCAATAGTATCTTAAATCGTCACATTTTAGAAAAGGTAGAAAATTTGGAAAACATTCGCTTTGCTTTAGTGGCGGTAACTTCACTTCAATTATGTTCAAGAGCCTTCCATGAAATGTGCAAAAATAGATTTTTTGAGTGCAAAGTACATTCCTCCAGCCAGCAGTGTAAAGACTGACAAAACAAAATACGAAAGGAGAAAAAAAATGAGCGACGAAAGAAAATTAGATTGGAAAAAAGATTGAAGGAAAAAATGAAGTCAGTTAAAAATATAAAAAAAAATATAATCGTTCTTTGGAAAAGGTGAATTAAATTGTATATCTAAATTTTACAATGATAAGAAAACATTTCACATGATAAGAAAACACTCGAAGCAGCAATGAAAAATTTACCTGAACAAATGCAGGAAGTATTAAAACATATTTTACAATATGGAAAACAGGAGGATAAAAGAGGTATGCGTTACACAAAACGTTGGATTTTGGAGTGCCTACTTTTAAGTATTAAAAGTAGGAAGGCTTACCTGCATTTAAAGCATCACAAACTTCTTCCATTACCACATTTAATGACATTAAGAAAATATTTAAAAAATATGAAGCCTCAGTATGGATTTGATCCTAATATTTTTTCAATGTTGAAGAAAAAAAGTGAGTCGATGAAGCCGTAAGATCGAAGAGGTAAAATATTTTAGATACTTTCAGGGTTCGAACTAGGTCCGTAAATGTCCGTAAATTTGCTTGTAGTCCGTAAGTCTTTTTTTTTTTAAAAGGTCCTTAAAATCCGTACTTTGATTGAGAAAAGACTAAAAATTAGTAAATTGTACAATATAATTTAGAGAATTTTAGAGAAATTACAAATGATTACAGAAATTTTATTATTTTTAAAAGTAATAAAATTCTTCACAAAAATTGAAATATGTTCAAAATTAATTTTAAAAATCTCTTCAAATTTTAAATTATATTTTAAATTAATTAAATTGTTCTCCGAAATTCAATTATTTCCAAAAATTTTAATAAAATTCTTGTCAAAATTTCAATTGTTTTCAAAATATTTCCTCAATTAAATGATTTTCAACATCTAGGTACTATTTTAATAAAGTCTTCCATAAGAATTTAATTATTAAAAAAAATGTTATAAAATTCTACACAAACTTAATTATTTTTATAAAATAATAAAAATTTCACAGTAATTCTATTATTTGCAAATTTTTTTTACAAATTTTTCGTATAATAATTCAATTATTGTCATAAATAATAATAAAACTGATTGTAAATTATTTGTAAATTATTCTTGTAAATTTTGTTAAAATTGGTTCAAAGAATTCAATTATTTAAAAATTTATTAATTCTTTATGGCAATTGAATTTCATTTAATTAGATTTTTTAATGTTTTCAACTAATACTTCTGTAAAATTACTTTTTTTGAGACAGTTTGATTAAATTTGTTTTACATTATTTTAAGTTTTTATTTTTTAATATATATTTAATTAAATAATTTATGAATAATTGAAATTTTGTTACATTTAATGTTATAGAGAAATGGATTTGAAAATTGTCAAATAACTTTTCTAGAAAATTATTAAAAATAATCGATTTAAAGAAAAATTTTATTTAAAAATTCTTGAAAATAATACATAATTGAATTGATAATCACTTTAGCACTCGGCCATCTTTAAATATTATTAAACATGAAGAAATTCGAGTCTTATAATAATTCGAGTTAATTTTTTTAGGAATTCTCGTCTTAGATGAAATGTCCATTAGTAAAGGAGTAAATTTTAATTCTCAAGAATTGTCAGTTGTTGGCTTCACGGATCTTGGGGACTATACTCCGGAACATCAAAAATCGGAGCGTGCTGATCACGCTCTGGTTTTGATGTTTCAACCGCCCAAGTAACCTGTATGTTTGCAGCAAGCTTGCAGCAAACTTACACCACAAGATTTGCAATCTTACACGTAAGCTTACTGCAAGTTTGCTGCAAGTACTAAAATGTCCTACTTGCTGCAAGATTGCACAGCAAGCTTAGGACAAGCCAACACTGCAAGTTTCTTAAAAATTCCCAAATATTTAATTATATAATATTCAGCAAATTATTTAATATTTAGTTTTTATTTAATTTTAATATATTTAATATTTATTTAAAATAATATAATGGCAACAACGTTATAATAAAAATGTCATTAATTTCTCCAATCCACAGAATTGTAGTTGTGTACTATTATCCGTGATCAGTGGATAATAGTAAAAAATTGTAAACGTCGTGGCAGACATTAATTATTATTGATATTATGATCTAAGATACTATTGTGAAGCACCTGTTTAGGGGACTGATACTTATACTCTCCGCGAGACAAGTCGTGCGCGAGAGAGGTATTTCTCGCCATCTATCACGGAGTTAGAGAATTATAAGAGAAACTTCTATTACTTTTTTAATTCCCTGATAGATAGCGAGAAATACCTCTCTCGCGCACGACTTGTCTCGCGGAGAGTATAAGTATCAGTCCCCTAAACAGGTGCTTCACAATAGTATCTTAGATCATAATATCAATAATTAATGTCTGCCACGACGTTTACAATTTTTTACTATTATCCACTAATCACGGATAATAGTACACAACTACAATTCTGTGGATTGGAGAAATTAATGACATTTTTATTATAACGTTGTTACCATTATCTTATTTTAAATAAGTATTAAATATATTAAAATTATATAAAAATTAAATAATTTGCTTAATATTATATAATTAAATATTTGGGAATTTTCAAGAAACTTGCAGTGTTGGCTTGTCCTAAGCTTGCTGTGCAATCCTGCAGTAAGTAGAACCTTTTTGTACTTGCAGCAAACTTGCAGCAAGCTTACGTGTAAGATTGCAAATCTTGTGGTGTAAGTTTGCTACAAGCTTGCTGGAAACTTACAGGTTACTTGGGCGTTTCGCGGCACGTGGGTGCAAAATATAGCCGCGTTCCTGAGCAAAGGCGCAGCAAACGGAGAAGTTTTGAGCCACCTCGTGTCCGAATGTATCTGTCTACTAGAAAACCATGGTTTTCATGTAGATGTTGTAACGTCAGATGGTGGGCAATGGAACCGTGGGATGTGGAAACGGTTTGGTCTCAAAGACCATGAAGCATCCTGTACGCACCCTTACTCGCCAAATGAAGACACTCCAAACACCAGAAAACTTTGATTTTGCAGTGACTTTTCACATTTAGTGAAAAATTTAAGAAATTTTATTATTAAATTTTATTATATTTTATTATTTTTCCTCTTTGGAAAGAATGGTAATAATTTTTCAAATTTATTTTTTTGAAAAGTTCAATTGTATAACCCTTAATATGTAAAATAGTTATTATTGTAATATTATTTTATAGACACCTGATGGGATTTAAAAAAAAAAACTTTCGTGCCGTCATTAATTGCGACGGCGGACCAAAAAGTTTGGGTTTAAAGATCACCTACAAATTGACACGAGATCATATAGACCCAAAGTTTTTTCAAAAGATGGATGTAAATAAAGCTTTTGAGGTAAGCATTAAAATGTAATACACAAATAAAAGCTATCTAACGCTTGTTAGATAATTGGACAGGAAATTTTATCTATCAAGTTAAATACTGCAAAAGTATTAAACTTCTATAATTGATTACAAAAAATCTAGTTTTTGGTGTTTAGAAACCTTTGAAAACATATTGAAAATATTTGATTGTTCTTGCAATTTTTTACTCAATAAATTAAATTTAAATCTAAGAAAATTTGCATATTCTTTTATATTTATAAGTTATTTAAGACATAATTTTATTTAAAAATTAAAAATAATAATTTAATTTCGTAAGGAAATTATTTATAAATAATTTATTTTCAGAAGATTTAAAATTTTAATTTCTGTTAAAAAATAATACTAAAGATGAAATATTTATTTAAAAAAAAATTATTGATTTTTCTAAACATTTTACAATTACTCTAAAGAATACCAATTTTTTAGGTTTTTTCTTCACAAGTTACTGCTGCAATGACAGTTTATAAAGCCAAAGGAGAAGAAGATTTGCAAGACTGTGAGTCAACAGTCAAATTTTTGAAAACTATTAATTCGCTTATAGAAGCTATGACATCGAGAACTTCTTTAAACGCCTTGAAAATTGATAATGAATTTCATCGTGTAAGTATTCAACAGTTTATCATTTAAATAATCAATTTAAATAATTTGTGTAATATAATATTTATTAACATTTGTAGACAATTATCAACTGCCGCGAATATTTTAAAAAGTGGAAAAAGCTAGCTGACGACAATCATTATGATTTTCTTTCAATTAACACTTTTGTAGGATTTATTGTCACTTTGACATCTACAATTGAAGTGTTGGAATTCTTATGTACAAAGTGCAATTACACTTACTTAATGACAGCAAGATGCTCTTGAGGTGAGTTACTGTAACATTAGAATATAATTTAAAGTATTTTTTGTAAATTTGTGAATCTTTGCTTTTTTAAGGGAATGTTTGGAATGATCAGAGGTTGTTGTGGATCTCATGATAAGCCTGATCCTCTACTTTTTATACAAGTATATCGGCTTATTAGTTTCTATTCTTTGGTGAAACCACCAAAAGGATCCAATGTGGAAGGATTAGAAATTTTCGAAACATTGCTAAATGTGGATACTGAAATGCACGAAAATAAAAAAGAGTGGCTTGAGACGTTAGAGAAAATAACTAACCGTGGAGAAAATAGTACAGAGCCTTACACTGTGAGACATGTCCACGATTACAATGTGATTGGAGTAAACCAAGAAGTGCAAGCTTATTTTTCAGGTTTTATTTGCAAAAAGATTGAATCTTGGACAAAGTGTAAGGACTGCCTTTCTTTAGTCACCAAAACTGAAGGAGACTTACCGAGAGACAAACTAATCAATGAAATGAGCAAAGGATACCTGAAGTATCCTTCTGAAAAACTTTTTCATCTAATGAGCACGTTAGAAAATGCAATTCTACAAACAATTGGACAGGAACCGCTGAATTTTTATTCATTTCAACACGTAATGCAAAACATTTTATCTCAACCAATAACATTAGTTGGTTGTGAAGAGCACAAAGTGAAACTTTCCAAAACTATAATAAATTATTACGCTGTTTGTCGAGCAAAGATTATTTGAAAAAATCACAATCACGTTTATGACGAGTCACGGAAAGAGGAAAAAAACATAGAAAATTGTCCAAATTAGTGGGAAAGAAAGATAATATTAAAGATTCTGTATTGACTGACAAAGATAATACTACTGAAAAACCAAAAAGGAATTTAAAGTAAAAAAAAAATCCCTAAGACTGTCAAAGTTATACGGCTTTTTATTTAATATTTAAGTACTAATATTTAAGCGAAGATATATTTTTTACGTGTCCATGTGCCTATAAGTTTTGTTGTTGACTTTGAATGTTTAAAAATGTTTACTAAAGGGGAAACCAAAAAGGAATTTAAAGTCAAAGAAAAATCCCTAAGACTGTCAAAGTTATAAGACATTTTATTTAATATTTAATTACTAATATTTAAGCGAAGATATATTTTCTACGTGTCCATGTGCCTAGAAATTTTGTTATTGACTTTAAATGTTAAAAAATATTAAATAAAAAAGAAATTTCCGTTTGTTTCATTATACTTTTAAATTAAATTCGACTTAAATTGTTTTATTTTTCCTTTATTGATACATAGATATCTCAATCTTACATTATAATAAGATATTGGTCAACATTACAATTTTTTTAAATATTAAAAATTATATTTATAGTAACATTAATTATTAAATAAAAAAATGAAATTGACACGCAGGAAAATTGACTTTTAAAAATGTTCAGTACAAAAATTGATCTTCAATAAATTAAATGCACTTTAAAGTTATTTTAAATTATAATAAGATGACATAATATAAAAATTAACAATTATTATGCATTAAAATGTGCTTACTAAAAAATTACAATATTAATATACATTTAAATTAATTGTAAATAAAAAAATGATGAAATCGTTTGGTTATAAAATTGATCAAACTATTTACATTATACAATTGATACATATAAAAATAAATTTAAAAATAATAAATAAACCTGAATCTTATATTATAATAAGACAGTAATTAAAAAATTAAAACCTAACTATTTACAACAAAATTCTTAATAAGGTACGTACATTACTCTAGAATAAATGATTTCATCAATCATTTTTAAACTATTTTCAATACTTTCTTGTGTTTGTGGTTTGTCGCATTTTATCCATTGAAGCACTTTTCCACTATAGTAAACAGTTATATTTAACTCTGAATTTAGAGAAACTGCTAAATATGAATTAAAATCTGTCTCCATTCTTAAAAACATTATTTCACTTCTACCAGGGTCTGCTATTTTTATCCATTTGTTGTTTGGTAATTTCAAACTAGTGGAGACCGGGGCTACTTGGCGCAGGGGTTGCTTGGCGCACTCGAGTTTTTTCAAAAATTTTGAGTTGAATAATTTTTTCTCTCCACTCAAGTTCAAGTACTTAATGAACTCTAAGTTTGTACAAAGTTTCATTTTTATTAATTAATTATTGTGGCATATAGATTAAAATAATTGATTTTGCCCAGACAGCACGTAAGCTTGCAGCAAGCTTGCCGTGCAAGATTGCCAATATTGACGTGCAAGTTTGTGGCAAGCTTGCCACAAGCTTAAAATGTCCCACTTATAGCAAGCTTCATGTGCAAGTTTGCTGCAATATTGCACTGCAAGCTTGCAGCAATATTCCACTAAAGGTTGCCGCAAACTTGATGTAATCTTATATGGAAATTGTTTATTATATAAAATTAATTATTTATTATTAGCAACAAATTTATATTTAATATTTTTAATTTTTATTAAACATTAAAAAATTATAACAACGTTATAATAATAATGTTATTACTTTCCCCAAAGAATTGGAGTTGGGAACTATTATCCATGATCAGTGGATAATAATGAAAAATTGTCAACGTCGTAGCAGACGTTAACTATACACATTATCATTTAAGATAATATGGTGAAAAGCCTGTTCAGCGGACCGATACTTATACTCTGCGCGAGACAAGTCGTGCGCGAGAGAGGTATTTCTCGCCATCTAGCAAGGAATTGGAAAACTAATAGAAGTTTCTCTTATAATTCTCTAACTCCCTGGTAGATGGCGAGAAATACCTCTCTTGCGCACGACTTGTCTCGCGCAGAGTATAAGTATCGGTCCGCTGAACAGGCTTTTCACCATATTATCTTAAATGATAATGTGTATAGTTAACGTCTGCTACGACGTTGACAATTTTTCATTATTATCCACTGATCATGGATAATAGTTCCCAACTCCAATTCTTTGGGGAAATTAATAACATTATTATTATAACGTTGTTATAATTTTTTAATGTTTAATAAAAATTAAAAATATTAAATATAAATTTGTTGCTAATAATAAATAATTAATTTTATATAATAAACAATTTCCATATAAGATTACATCAAGTTTGCGGTAACCTTTAGTGGAATATTGCTGCAAGCTTGCAGTGCAATATTGCAGCAAACTTGCACATGAAGCTTGCTATAAGTGGGACATTTTAAGCTTGTGGCAAGCTTGCCACAAACTTGCACGTCAATATTGGCAATCTTGCACGGCAAGCTTGCCTCAAGCTTGCTGCAAGCTTACGTGCTGTCTGGGTGGTACTCGAAAGTAAATTTTTGACCTCCTCATTTTTTTGTTATATCTTTTTAGGAAATGATTTAAAATAAAGCTCAAATATCAAGTTTTGACCTCTAACTATTTGTTTTCTAGGGACAATAAAGAATCTTTGATTTTTATTAATGTTATTATTAAAAACTTTATAAATATATAAAAAGTACCTCCCGGGTTACTTGGCGCGGTTTGGCTGGGGTTACCTGGTTTAGTTATATATACCATAAAAGATCTCAAATGTTAAAATTTTATAAATTATTATTTCTTTATTAAAAATATAATTATTTTGTTTAAAAATTGTAGTGAAGGGTGCGTTTTTTAAAAATTCACAGCATATATTTTATAAAAGTTTTCTATAATTTTACGATTACACAAAAAATGTTCTTAATTGTAATTAAATATAATCCTTTTTTAAATTTTTTTATTGTAAAATGACAGTAAAAAAACTTATTTTGTTATATCATATAATGTTTCAACTTTAAATCATATAATTTAATTAATTTCAGTCATGCGCCAGTCAACCTTGGGTTGTGCGCCAAGCAACCCCGGCCCGGGGTTGCTTGGCGCACTTTACATAGCTTTGAATAAAGTGGTATAAAAAAACTATCAAATAGATTGCAATTTTTTTTTGTTTTAAATTGAAGCTGAGATGTTACAGTAAGTTTTCCGTGCAATAGGAATTTAAAAAAAGCAAAAATGTTTTAGTTAAACAACAAAGAGTAAAAAGTGCGCCAAGTAACCCCGGTCTCCCCTATCTAAAGTACGCACTACTTTATTGTAGTTAAATTCACTTTCACCATAATCCACTGATACTTTAGTTTCATCCATATTTCTTGTGACACTATTTTAAAAATAAAATAGATAAAATAATATTAGAACATTGGTTTTTAGGTATAATAAAGACATGCAAACAAAGTTTCTTTTTATATGTAAACAATACTTGCGAAATTTTTGGAAGTTACCACAGGTTTTCAATTATTTAATTGCATTACATTATTGTATTAAGTTTCTCTGTAATAACTAATAACTGTAAAAACTTCAAGTTTACTTTCACTTCGAAACTCAACTGTTAACCTAAAAATGGCTGTCAAATATTCCGCCAGCAACAGCTGTTTAAACTGTCTGCTGTAAAGACGCTCTCACAGCTCTGCATGCATGCCAATGCATGCATAGTTGTCATGGTAACACATGAAAGTAAGTAAGTCAGAAAATTCAAATTTCATGTTTTTTTCTCTCATACTTTGGCTGAATCCTTAAGAGGAACCGGGAATTACAAATAATAAAACAATAATATTCCGTTAAAACGGAGGGAAAAACCTCACAAGTAAAATGGATCAATTAACAATTAATAATATTAATTATTAATGGAAACCAGTCTTCTTGAGAGTAAAACCAATTAATTTATTAAATAAAAAGGTTCAAAGATACAAAATGACTAAGGAAACAAACGAAGCAACCTTGTCAGTCAACCGTCAACTTAGATCTGACCTCTAGTCTTGTAGTTATAGTCTAGCAGAGTTGTTCTCAGCTGTTAGTCCATGTTGAGGGAAGTGCGCATGTTCCAAGTGACGCGCATCCCCCACTTTACTATACACTTTTATGCACTTCACTAACACAAATACAGTCTCATACGTCATACTTATTGGTGTAGATACAGACACATTCGTCATAATAATATTATTCGTTATCTTTATCATACTATAACTCTTTCAATAATTTAATTTATATACAAATAATAAACTAGTAAATATATGTCTATAATAAGCATATTTACTCTTATATACAACACACACACATACGTTTACAATTATAGTAAATATTGTATAAAATAATACAGCGCTGATAGTCATGATAGTTATAACAAATTAATTGTTAAACTATAAATCTTGAAAGTATTTTATTTACAAATGTCACCTTATTATTACCTGAATAGAGGATCTGGTCTATAAAACTAAGCTGTTCTGATTTTATGACTTTCTAAAGGAGTATACTTTTTGGGTATATTTTACAATTGTACATAGTGTTAGAAAAACAGATAATTTTGGAAGGAATCAAAGAGTTTAAATTTTATAAGAAACACATTTTTTTAATCCAGATTAACTTTATGATGTTTTAGAAATACTTTTGGGTTTCTTAAAAGTGGAAATATTCATTCTTTAAGCTATATAAAATAACATCTGTTAAAACATGAAAATATGTTTGGGTATTTTATTATACTATATTCTTTAGTCGTTCTCAGTCTCAGGTTTATATTTCGAAATATGTATTTTATACTTTTGTTTTAATAAATTTGATTTAGCCGCGACTTAAAAATCGCGATTCTATTAATCTCGAAATGTGATTCGAGCGAGATAGTAGTCGCTCGTCACACTGCTACATCAAATGAAGTAAACTTGTGTTAGTGTGCGCAGAACCCAAATTCATTTCTGGCGCAACTCATTTCGACGCCAACCCTGTTCCCGTAAAACGGCCCGCAACTCTCTATACATTTGGAACGAAGTTTGGTCTCCTGTATATAGTCTTCTTGACTCTGACGATCAAGTCCAACGCACAATAGGTTCGCGAACGAGACGCATGAGATAGATAAGGACACAAATATATTTCTGTCCTTTTCTAACTCATGCTTTGCGTTCGCGAACGATTTTCGCGAATCTATTGTGCTTAGGCCTTCAAGAGTTGAACGAGTTCAGTTAAACCAAGCTTAACCGCCAGTTGGTGAAACTGGCCCTTAATCGGTCAAGTCGTCTTTGTGTTAATCCCGGACAAAATATTGCGGACAAACATACATACATACATAATTTTTTTTACTGTTAGTTTTTGAATTCTTACTACTCGAAAAGAAAAACTAAACATGAATTTAAAAATTCTAAGCAATGTACAGACAAAATACTGATTTTATTTATATAAATTTGAAAATAACCGAAAAATTGTTAAAAAATTGTTTTATGAAATGGAAATTGTTTTATTTATTTATTTTTTTATCCCACATGCACAAAAAGGGTGCAGTTCAGTGAATGACTTTTACTCCCTGTCGTTAGCTATCTGAAATCGCCACTTTTGTGCATTAGGAATAAAAAATATCGTAAGTAACACGAAAATAAAGGCAGCCAATTTCTTTACGATGATTTTTGTGACACGAGTGGAGGTCGTGGTCGAGATCTCTTGTTCCTTAATATACTATTTATTATTATTTCGATAAATATCGTTCTTAACAAATAAATATTTTGTAAATTTTGTTTCCTAAATACATTAAAAATTTCTTAAACAAAATTTGATTTATAACCTTTTTTTTACTTAAAACTTGTTCTTTGTTTATAAATTGTAATTGAGAACCCGTGTAGAAGAATTGTTGGGTTCTGGTGTGGTGCCAGAAAGGCAGTCTATTCTCTAACTGGGCGCTGAAAAGACTGTCTGACCATGGGCTAATCAGACCAGTGACGATCGAACCACGCGTTGGTCCAGACTGGACGAGCTAATCAGGGCTAATGAGCAGTGCTAATATTTAAAATTTTAGGTTCGATTTCAATATTTAATTAATTTATTTTTTAATTTTAAATAATTTACCCAAATTTACTCGGTTCTCACGTTTATTCAATGTAATGTGAAAATATGAATTATTAATAATAATAAATATTATTGTTACTCATATATATGTGTGTGTATATGTATTCAATGACAATAACTTATTATTATAATAATTATATTATTTCCAAATAAATAATATACTGCACTGGCAGTAAATATCATTTAAAATAGTAATATTGAAAAATTTACTATATCAATGCCAGTGTCATATATTCTGTTGCTTATAAGGACGAAGTGAAAACTATGACTAAAATTATTAAACATAATAATCCCGAATTATTTTAATTATTATATATGAATATTTAAATAAATAATTCTTACAAAAATTATAATCATTAAACAATTTTTTAAAGTATTACTTTCAGTTTTATCAAAAAAATTTTAAATAATTAAATTCTTTTGACGAATTTTAATAGAATTCTTAATTATAATTATACACTTTTCGAAGAATTCGATTAAAATTGTATTAAAAATAATTTTAAAATTCTAAGATTAACTAAGAAATTTTAAATAATAAAAAATTCTGAGAATTTTATTATTTATAAAAATAATTGAATTACCGTCAACCGGGGCTATTTTGTGCACCAAATAGATTTTTTTTATTCAAAGATTTATTTAAATTCAGAATTAAGAGAATAAAGAAAATCAACTTTTGATATATGTTGTGGACATCCTTCTGAAGCTTTCCTATAAATTTGGCAAAGAAAAAAATTTTTTTGTCTTAGTTATAGTCATTGAAAGTCGTGCACACAATAACTCCCTGGATGGGGCTATTTTGTGCATCGAACTTTGTTTTCCTATAATGTTGCGTAAACATTTTTTTAATCGTTTCTGCTTCATAAAATCTTTTGTGTATATATTTGAGAGTAAGTTAAAAAAAAGAATGACCTAGTAAAATTTTTTTTGTAGATATATTATACAAAAAATGTAAAATAAAGCACTAAATTTTTGCTAAAATCTGAATTTACTAAAAATTAACAATCTTTCTTTAAATTGTATATTACGCAGATAGTAAATAACATTTTTTTCTTTTTTAATATATATTTTATAATAATATACTAATATAATTATAAAATGATCGTTTAAACACTTATAAATAACTTTAAAACATCATTTCAATAGGAGCTTTTTTAATAGTTTTGAATGATATTTTTAAAAAACTTGAAATAAATATTTTGAAGGTTAAATAGATAACAATTTAATATCTAATATGCTTTTCAAGTTATTTTAAGAGAAACGAGAAAATAGTTTTAAAACTAATTTGAAAAACTTATAAATATTAATTAATGTTCATTTTTTGAGGTTACGTTGTGCACCGGTTGAGCTTTTAATCGTTTTAATGATTTTAATTAACGTATTTACAGTTTTTTGACAGAAAAGTAAGACAAAAATGTATTAAAATGATAAACAGAATTTTCTTTACTTACTAAATAAAACATTTATGAAAAATATTTGATTTTTTTAAGTGCACAAAATAGCCCCATGGAATCCTGGTTTTTCAGTTTTTTCCACTTTTCTCTTAAAATAATGAATAAAAAATTAGCGCATTACGTATGTATCATCACAACACAATTGACAACAAATATGTAACTCAGTTAATGAGACACATTAAAACTCTAGAAGATCTGGTATAATTTTTCCGAACTTTCAAAATTTTTTAAACAAATTTTCCGTTTTTAGGAATTTTTTTCTCTTAATTGACAAAGAATTAAATAATAAAATTTAGTGCTCTCTATTGTCATGTAATCAAACTTTCATTTAACAAAATAGCAGATTAAAATAATTCATTTTAATAATTTTTTTCAATAAAAAACTCGCGTGCACAAAATAGCCCCCGGATGCACAAAATAGCCCCAGTTGACGGTATTGAAAAGAAACTTATAAAAAATTTGTAAATACTTATTGAATTTTTGTGAAAGGTTTTTTATTTATGAAAGTAATTAAATTTTTGCTTACATTTTATTTTGCCAAGAATCTTGTTACTTTGGAAAATAATTGAATTTCAGAGAACGATTTTATTATTTATAAAGATAATTGAAATTTTGATGAGAATTTAAAAAAATTTTTGAACATAATTGAATTTCTGTGCAGATTTTTGTTACTTTTAAAAATAATTAAATTTCTACAATAATCTGTAACTTCTCCAACACTCAATTGTTTATAGTGTTTTTAACTAAAATTCTTCAACAGATAAATTATTTTTAATAATTAATCAAATACAATATGTTAAAAAATTTATCTAATTTCAGGAGAATTTGAATTATTAGGCATTTTTCAAAAATCTAAGTTCTTTAGAATTTTTAATTAAATTCATTGAAAATTTTATTTATAATAATTCATATAAACCTACAATATTTATTTTTGAACGATTCTTTAGATTGACTAAATTATTCCATTGAATTTTGAAGTGACAATCCATGTATAAATTCAAAGAAGACCGACAAATCGGGCACTAAAGTCTTGATTGTACTTTGATTTGTACTTTAAAAATTTTGAATTATAGTGATGCCAATGAAGTCCCATATAGCATACAGTTAGACACTCTAAATTAGACCGTCCAGAAAAATCCCATATAGCATACAGTTAGAAAGTCTAAATTAGACCGTCCAGAAAAATCCCATATAGCATACAGTTAGACCGTCCAGATTAGACCGTCCAGATGCGTCTTGTTGGGGCAATCACTGGACTCCAGACTGCCCCGAAATTTTTCTACACGGGAAGCAGAAAATGTGCAAAATATTTTCTACTTTCTAATTTTAATTTTCCAACAATTTTTTAATTTTTTGTTAGAAAAAAGAAAAAAATAGCTATATAATTTCGATTTGTCAAACAATTAAGATTTTCATATTAAAAAAAGGAATATATTTTGCAGGATTTACATTTATTAAAAACACACTACTCGCACAGAAAGAGTGAAAACTCTGTTAAAAATAAAGCTAGATGCTTTTTTAAATTGCACACCCTAAAAAAAGTAATCTTAATTTGATGCGGATTCCTCTAAACTGAATGCATATTTTCCTCTTATATTTGGTATCAAAAGTTATATTCTTCATTTGAGAGGATTTTCCTCTTTCGATAATCCTCTTACAGAGAGAATAATACTCTCACATTCCTACATATAAAAAATAACAGAAATTAAAATTTTTATTACAATATTATTAATAATCATGGTTATGTCAGTTATGTATCGATAAAAATCATAGTTCTGACACACTGAATTAATTATTAACACGAAAGTCTCAAAAAATTCCCTAATTTCCTTAATATTATGAACAACAATAAAAAGTTTTTCTTTGCAATCAAATAATAATTATTTTACAGTAGATAAATAATGAAATTACAGATAAGTTAAATTAAAACAGTTTACTTAAATATAAAATTCAATATTTCCTTTAAATTTGATACCGGTCACGGTGTGGATGACACGGTCAAAGGGTGCGAAACGAGGAAAAACCGATTCGACTTGGGTAGAAAGAAAAAATAGTTATGGAAAAAGTATTTACGGGGTAATAACGCAGAAGAGAGACTCTTCTGTATACTACCGGCGATCGGCACGTCTCGAGGGCCGGTCATACGTTGTTGCGTAAGCGCAGAAGAGGGACTCTTCCGTAATTTACGCGCAACGCAGAGACTTCTCGAGCGAATTTCGCCCTTAGCGACTGCGCGGTCTAATAGTTTGTTTTTTTTTCTTGGTGCTAAAAATGCGCTCGGCGGCTCGGAAGAGAGGCTCTTCCGTACCGTGACGAACGACGAAACGAGGCTAGATAGGTGGTCTCCCGTAGTACGGAATCGCGGAAGAGAGACTCTTCCGTTAATTCGGCGGACCGCGGGGAGACGACTCGCTCTGGAGTGCACACGTAGTGGCGACTATTCTCGGAAGAGTGGCTCTTCCGTATAGCGCGTCTCTACGGGTACGTACCGTACAAGTATCACTTCGTCGTCAAACCTTGCAGAAGAGGGACTCTTCCGTACAGTTGGACGACAAGGCGAGACACCTATCAGCGTCTTCTCGGATTACGATTTTCAGAAGAGGGACTCTTCCGTATCGGTAATACCGGAGAAGGGTAAAACAGTACTTACTGTCAACACAGCAAGACCCAAAAATCGTCGAGTGAGGTGAGGAACACTTCAGGCTCGGCAAAAATGATAAAAATATTCTGGTGAATGGAGTTGCAAAGAACTTTATTCGTTAGAGGAGAGGATCAACATCGAGTGCAAGTGAGTGATCGACTGACTGGGTGGTCTCGCACCCCCGCCTTTTATAGGGGTAATGAAACATGTCGGATGCGAGAGAACTCAATCTTACATAGAATTTCTTAAAATAACGCTCGTAGCGTCAAAAGTTGAAACTAATCCTTTCGGACTACGTTCAAACGTAGCTCTTTCTCTCTCACTCGTACACACAATTTGCATACCGAACGAAAGAGTTAAAGTTAACATAATTTTATAGTATTCAAATTATTTATATAAAACACACATAAATTTGCATACAAGTTTCAATCATACCTTAATATTAATTCGCGGCGTCGATTCTTCACGTAAGAAGCATATAGGGTTGGCTGTTATGCGAGTATATGCCTACACGTATGCATATATATATATATATATATATATATATATATATACGTATATAGGTATATATATATACGTTTATAAGCATATACTCATATGATACCAACGTATATGTACATACGTTCGGTATCGATCCGCGATCTTAAAATTATATCATATGCGTTTATTTAAACAATTTCCTTAAATTCTAAGCGCGAGAAGTATTAGGAAAGCAGAACCAGCACGGAGGTATTCGAGAATAGAGAGAGTGAAAGACACGGAAGGAAATGGAGAGAGTGGAGGGTGAAAGAAAATGGGCCGGACGTCCGCCGGCGAAACGACGAATGAGCGAGGGAAATGGGCCCGTGCGCGTCAAGGTGCGAGTGAGACGGACGTATGGGTAAGACGGAGAGAGAAGAGTAAGAGAGAAAGGGGAGCGTGGATGAAAGAAAATGGGCTGTGCACTGGGCACGGAAAAGTGAAAGGAAAATGGAGAAATTGTAGTGCTTGCTGATTCTGATTCTAACTTATAATAATAAAAATAGTAATCAATATAAATTCCTTATATTAAGAATTATATATAACTGTATTAATTATAGTTTATTATATATTAATATATAGAGATATATATTAATTTATATTATACAATTAATACACAGTTATGGTTATAATTCTCAATAAAGTTATGATTTTCCTTACTCGAGAAAAATGGGATGGAAAGTGCATCTTAAATGATTATTTAATTAAAAATTAAATTAAACAACCGTTTACAATTGGCCCCATTTAAGGGGATCTTTTCATCCTATCATTGATCGAGTAGTAGTTATCATTTAATTTTTCTTAGTTTGGGGCGCATACCAACGCGCATCCCGATATAAAGCATCGGTACGACGTCGAGAAGTATATCGCTGTTGTGTGACGTCAGATGTTTGTTCGATGTCTGCTTCGTGGTTCGCTGTAGCTTGTTCAGCTGCAGCTGTTGTAGCTGGGGCTTGTTCAGCCTCATGCTGCTCCAAAATTGGTACTCCCTCCGGAACACCTCCATCTTGTTGTTGTGTAGAACCGAGCGGAGCTTGTTCAGCTGCGTAACGTTCTACTGTGGATACCGCTACTGGGGTATCAGTCAGTTGTTTATCTGTCTGAGCAATGTTGTTTGATCTATAATCATCCGGACCTGAGGGTGTGAGATGATTCGAGAGATCGTCCTCTGTTTCGAGAATGGGCTCGAGTGGCAGAAGATCGTCGGTCGGTAGGATGACTTGTTGTTGAACTCCATCCAGATGTCCTAAGTTCCTTTCCGGCCGAGCTAAAGGTGCTCGTACTAACTGACTCTGATGTACCTTATGTTTCCCGTCTTCCTTCTGGATGCAAAATACTTCCGGTGATATGACTTCTATCACAGTGTACGGCCCTGTTCGGGCCGCAGCTAGGTTGGCGTTGTAATGTTCTGCAGCGTTGGACAGCCGATGATTCGTAGCGAAGACTTGATCTCCAATTTGGAAAAGTGGTTCCGAAATTGGGCCGGCGTAGCGTCGCTGATATTTTCGCTGATTCAGACGAGCTTTTTCTTCTCTCGGTGCTACAGGATCTTGGCCCAGGCCTGGTTCAAGAGCTGGGTGAATGTCAAATTCTCCGGGTCGTTTGATTTCGCGACCAAATAGCAGATATCCAGGAGTTGAGCCTGTAGCCGCGTTTTTGCGTCTGCGCAGTGTGAACAGCAAATTGGGCAGTTGGACGTCCCAAATTTGTTGGTTGCCCTCGTGTAGTCTCAAACGCAATCCTTTTTTGACTTCTTGATTGCGCCGTTCGGTTGGATTTGCTCGAGGGTGGTAAGTGGGGGTAGTCCACAAGGTACTGTTCCACTTTTGACAAGCTGCTGCCCAAGCTTGGCTTCTGAATTGTGGTCCGTTATCACTGAGAATACGACTCGGATATCCATATCGAGAGAAAACTTCATCTTCTAAGACTCTTGTGATTGTAGGCGCTTCGGCGTTTCGCAGGGGAAATGCTTCTACCCATCTGGTGAAAAGGTCAGTCACTACTAATATGTAACGATGACCCTTTCTTGTTAATGGATACGGTCCCATTAAATCCACGGCTAGCGTTTCCCATGCTGTTCTTGGTGATCGAGGCCGTAGACCAACTGATGGTTGACCGTGGAGAGGTTTGGTGCAGATACACAGCTCGCATTGCGCTACGTATCTCTTTACTTCTCGATTCATTCCGGACCAGAAGAAGTGATCGCGAATGCTGCGAATGGTTTCTTCGGCTCCAGGATGTCCGGCTAAGTCGGCGTCGTGATATTCCCAAATCACACGTTGTTTCATAGATGCAGGTACTCTGAGTGTCCACTTTTGATTTTGTGGACAGAATTTCCAGAAACCTTTTTCATCTAAGGTGTTGTTGTGAAGGAAATCCTCTTCTGCGGCGGTCGTGGCCCCTACCTGTTGAAGTTCCAACCATTGTTCCATCTGACGAGTAAGCGACAAGTCAGATTGCTGTTCGTTAGCGATTTCTTCTAGCAATGATGGAGCATAGATGGCGTTTAGAGCTGGCGACGGGAGTGAGGCAGTTGTCCTTTGTTGGGAGGGAACGGACATTCGTTCCAAATCCGGTTCGCCTGGCGTTGACTCCTGAGGATCAGGTTGACGAGACAGGGCATCTGGCAACTCATTCTCTCTTCCGGGGACGTGTTCAATTTTGAAGTTGAAATCGCTGAGAAAAATGTGCCAGCGCGTTAATTTTGCCTTTGAGTCTTTCATTTGATCTAACCAGGTCAGGGTTTTACTGTCTGTTCGGACAATGAAAGGACGGTCCTCTAGGTAAGGATGGTACTTTTTTATGGCCCATATGATAGCCAAACATTCTTGCTCATTACAATGGTAACGAGATTCTGTAGGGCTGAATTTGGCACTGGCGTAAGAAATGATGTGGCGTTTGCCACTTTCATCTTCCTGATAAAGTACTGCTCCTATGCCTAGAGAACTTGCGTCAGTTTGCAGAATGAAAGGGAGGTTGGGATCCGGTCGGCTGAGAGGCGCAGGATTTTTAAATGCTCTTTTTATTGCTTCAAATGTCTCCTGGTGCTCCGCTGTCCATTTGTAGGGTTTCTTGGGCGATAATAAGTCCGTGAGTCGGCAGGTGAGAATGGAGTAATTGGGAACATACTCCATCAACCAGTTACACGTACCCAAGAACGAGGACAGTTGTTTACGGTTTCGGGGCGGTGGAGCAACTTGGATCGCCTCTACATGGCACGGTTTAGCTTGATTGCCTTCAGATGTCACCGTGTGACCGAGATAGGGAAACTTGTTTTGCCCAAATTTACATTTGGACGGTGAGCACATGAGCCCATAGATTTGGAGTCGTTCCAAAACTAGGGATAATTGGAGAAGGTGGTCCTCCCAGCTGGAGGAGAAAATTATTATATCGTCGAGATAGGCGATACAGAATTTTCCCCAGTACGAGGAGAATACTTCTCTCATTAGATTCTGAAAAGTACCCGGGGCATTCTTTAACCCGAAAGGCATGACTCGGAAACGGTACTGGCCTCCGTCTGGAGTAGAGAAAGCGGTGTATTTACGTGACTCGGGGGTGAGGGGAACTTGCCAATAACCACTTTTGAGATCTAAAGTGCTAAAAATAGTATTTTTACCAAGATCCTTTAAAATCTCGTGGATTCTGGGCAAACATTGTGGAGCGTCCACTGTTTGGGCGTTAATTCTGCGATAATCCACGCAGAGTCGAAGTTCGCCACCAGCTTTCTCAGTAACAACCAGAGCAGAGCTGAACTTTTCCGTGGCAGGTTCGATGACCTCGTCAGCCAGCATTTCGATCGTTTTCTCATTGATGAATTGTTTTTTCACATCGGAGAAACGTCGAGGCGGTTCACGGAAAGGTTGGGGATTCAGAATAATAATTTCATGTTGAATGGCAAGGGTCTGTTTGAGTTTCCCGCCTTTATGAAAGACAGACTCATAAGTTTGAAGTATGCTTTTTAAACGAGAAACAATTTCGGCGGGAATGGACGCATCGAGGTCAAACTCAATTGGGTTTGTGGGGGAGTTATCCGTTGCAGGTATATACCCGAGAAAAATGCGTCGACGGTCGGTAGTGCCTAGATAGAGACAATCCGTGTGGTGTTCATGTTGAACACGGTGATCTTTGAGCCAGGCGCGGCCTAGAATAAGATCTGCACGTAAGTCAGCGCATGCGTGAAACGTACCAGGGTAGGCACGGTCTCCTAGGAGGGGGCTTAATTCGAGATTACCATGCAACTTCATCGATGCTCCGTTTGCGGCAAGGTCAGCTCGCTGGGGACCAGGCTTGAGTTGACTTCGTTCAGCTTCCGTGAGAACGGAAAGCTTGACGAAGTTATGGGAAGCACAGGAGTCAATTTCTGCAACGATTTCCCGATTTCCTATACGTACGCGGGTTCGAGGCAGATCCTGTGCGGTGGAATAGATGGAGTTTACTGCTGGTTGGATGGGCTCGCGGCGGCCGTTGTGGGTGGTTTGGCCGCCGGAGCTCGCCAGTTTTCCGACGGTTGCTCAGTGCGTTTCGTAGCTAACACGAGGCAATCTCGGTGGTAATGACGCTCAGGGCAAAAACGAC
Organism: Leptopilina syphax; assembly: GCA_032872505.1. Taxonomy (NCBI): domain Eukaryota; kingdom Metazoa; phylum Arthropoda; class Insecta; order Hymenoptera; family Figitidae; genus Leptopilina; species Leptopilina syphax. The sequence goes on from CM065474.1 coordinate 25,303,931, forward strand.
ATTGGGGTAACTGAGAAGGTTTGAGTGTAGACGGCTCAGGGGTTACCTTCCTCGGGCTTCTTCTTTTGTGGAAGCCGGTTTGCGAGGTGTACAGTCGGCCTCGTCCTGTTCTGCCAAGATGGACGCCTCCATAAGTTCAGAAAACGACTTTGGCGCAGTAGGACGGACAAGGCGACGTAAGGTCGGTTTCAGCGATTCCATCAAGAGGATGGTTAAATCTGGTTGAGGCATTGTAGGGACAAGTCTCTGAGAGAGCAGGTATTTTTGTTGTAAAAATATAGCCACTGGCTCTCTCTCTCCTTGTTTTTGCGAATAGAGCGAAGCTTGCAAACGCATGAGAGCAGTAGGGCTGCAATATTTGCGGTTGAAACTATCTTTAAAATCGACCCATGAAAGGGACAGATCTTTAAAGAGACTCCACCATTTCAAAGCTTCTCCCCGAAAACCTTTTATGATTAGTTGGGTTTTCTGATTCTCTTCGGTTTGAGCCTGTGAGAAATATCGCTCACAGTTAACCAGGAATTTATGTGGATCTTCATGATCCAAACCACTGAATTCTGGAAACGGTGGAGGAGGGGCTTGGAAAGCTCGAATGAGGCTTAACCAAGATTCAAAGGACAAGTTGGAGGGCATGGGCACGGATGGCCCTGCAGTGTTAGTTGTTGTCCCAGGCGTAGTGCCATTTGGGACAATTGTTGGTTGGCCCACCTCGGTAGAGGTTTGATTGGTTGACTCTTCCATATCTGATCCCATAAATGTTCGTGAAACAAAATCGGAAGAATCGTCGGAAGTACTCGACATACGAGCTATAAGTGAGGGGTTGGGCGCCACCGGAACAGAGGTTATGGTCCCGGAATTAGTTGGAAATAGATTTGAAAATTCAGCCAAAGGTCCAGCTTGCGTGATGAATCGTTGCGCGGATGGGGGAGTTCGAAAAAGACCTCCTTGTGGGCGACGACCTGGTAAGTCACGTAAGTTGTGCGGGCTTCGTCTGGATTTTACAGGAGTGTGTGAAATTGTCCGGCGTGGCGAAGGAGACATCTCATAATGGGGGATTCGTCTCGAAATCCATCGAGACCCGAAAAAGAATCTCGTGGCCCCACGTTGGGCGCCAATTTGATACCGGTCACGGTGTGGATGACACGGTCAAAGGGTGCGAAACGAGGAAAAACCGATTCGACTTGGGTAGAAAGAAAAAATAGTTATGGAAAAAGTATTTACGGGGTAATAACGCAGAAGAGAGACTCTTCTGTATACTACCGGCGATCGGCACGTCTCGAGGGCCGGTCATACGTTGTTGCGTAAGCGCAGAAGAGGGACTCTTCCGTAATTTACGCGCAACGCAGAGACTTCTCGAGCGAATTTCGCCCTTAGCGACTGCGCGGTCTAATAGTTTGTTTTTTTTCTTGGTGCTAAAAATGCGCTCGGCGGCTCGGAAGAGAGGCTCTTCCGTACCGTGACGAACGACGAAACGAGGCTAGATAGGTGGTCTCCCGTAGTACGGAATCGCGGAAGAGAGACTCTTCCGTTAATTCGGCGGACCGCGGGGAGACGACTCGCTCTGGAGTGCACACGTAGTGGCGACTATTCTCGGAAGAGTGGCTCTTCCGTATAGCGCGTCTCTACGGGTACGTACCGTACAAGTATCACTTCGTCGTCAAACCTTGCAGAAGAGGGACTCTTCCGTACAGTTGGACGACAAGGCGAGACACCTATCAGCGTCTTCTCGGATTACGATTTTCAGAAGAGGGACTCTTCCGTATCGGTAATACCGGAGAAGGGTAAAACAGTACTTACTGTCAACACAGCAAGACCCAAAAATCGTCGAGTGAGGTGAGGAACACTTCAGGCTCGGCAAAAATGATAAAAATACTCTGGTGAATGGAGTTGCAAAGAACTTTATTCGTTAGAGGAGAGGATCAACATCGAGTGCAAGTGAGTGATCGACTGACTGGGTGGTCTCGCACCCCCGCCTTTTATAGGGGTAATGAAACATGTCGGATGCGAGAGAACTCAATCTTACATAGAATTTCTTAAAATAACGCTCGTAGCGTCAAAAGTTGAAACTAATCCTTTCGGACTACGTTCAAACGTAGCTCTTTCTCTCTCACTCGTACACACAATTTGCATACCGAACGAAAGAGTTAAAGTTAACATAATTTTATAGTATTCAAATTATTTATATAAAACACACATAAATTTGCATACAAGTTTCAATCATACCTTAATATTAATTCGCGGCGTCGATTCTTCACGTAAGAAGCATATAGGGTTGGCTGTTATGCGAGTATATGCCTACACGTATGCATATATATATATATATATATATATATATATATATATATATATATGGGACGTTTCACGTCAACCGGCCCAGAGCTCTGCCCAAAATTCAAAGCAACTAAAATAAACAAAAAAAAGTGCAAAATACTCGTAAACTAATGCCCTTTCAATTGCAAAGTGGCAAAATTCAAAATTCAAGATGGCGTCATTACTGTGTCACCTTAAAGACACTAAATTCCAAAATAATCAAATATATTTATCAATTACTTTTAAAATACAATACGAAAATGATAAGTCACATCATATTTTAATGTTTTTGGGGTCGCTGATTACGAATCTGAAGTCAGTTTTTCAAAATTCAAAATGGCGGATCCAATATGGCGGACATTAAAAAAAATTTTTTTTGATTCGCTTAAAACTTGTCACTTGGGGGTTTTCGGGGTCGCTGATCACGAATCCGATGTCAGTTTTTTAAAATTCAAAATGGCGGATCCAATATGGCGGACATTTAAAAAAAAAAACTTTGGATTCGCTTGAAACTTGTCACCCAGGGGTTTTTAGGGTCGCTGATTACAAATCTGAAGTCAGTTTTTCAAAATTCAAAATGGCGGATCCAATATGGCGGACATTTTAAAAAAAAAATTTGGATTCGCTTGAAACTTGACAGTCGGGGGGTTTTCGGGGTCGCTGATGACGATTCCAATGGCAGTTTTTAAAAATTCAAAATGGCGGATTCAATATGCCGGCCACTTTTAAAAAAAAAATTTGTATTCGCTTGAATCTTGTCACTTGGAGGTTTTCGCCGTCGCTGATGACGAATCCGATGTCAGTTTTTCAAAATTTAAAGTTGCTGATCCAATATTGCGACTGAAATTTCAAAAGTTTATTAATTCAATCTGCGCACTCTTTTATTGTAACACCAGAAAGACAGTTGAAAATATTCAGATATTCAAATGCACCTCAACCTATTGCAGTTATGCAGTATTAAAATACAATTTCATAGGTTGGGAAGTATTTTGTAAATTTAATTCAATCGGCCCTTTTCAGGGCCACCAAATTATTACAAATTTGAAAATTATAACAAACAGCCTTCGTCAAAGCTACAAAATACGTCTTATGGTTTATAAATTATATCAATCGGCCTTTTTAAAGTCCACCATTTTATTATATTGGATCCGCCATTTTGAATTTTGAAAAACTGACATCGGAATCGTCATCAGCGACCCCGAAAACCCCCCGAGTGTCAAGTTTCAAGCGAATCCAAATTTTTTTTTGAAAATGTCCGCCATATTGGATCCGCCATTTTAAATTTTGAAAAACTGACTTCAGATTTGTAATCAGCGACCCCAAAAACCCCTGGGTGACAAGGTTCAAGCGAATCCAAAGTTTTTTTTTTAAATGTCCGCCATATTGGATCCGCCATTTTGAATTTTAAAAAACTGACATCGGATTCGTTATCAGCGACCCCGAAAACCCCCAAGTGACAAGTTTTAAGCAAATCAAAAAAAATTTTTTTAAATGTCCGCCATATTGGATCCGCCATTTTGAATTTTTAAAAACTGCCATTGGAATCGTCATCAGCGACCCCGAAAACCCCCCGACTGTCAAGTTTCAAGCGAATCCAAATTTTTTTTTTAAAATGTCCGCCATATTGGATCCGCCATTTTGAATTTTGAAAAACTGACTTCAGATTTGTAATCAGCGACCCTAAAAACCCCTGGGTGACAAGTTTCAAGCGAATCCAAAGTTTTTTTTTTTTAAATGTCCGCCATATTGGATCCGCCATTTTGAATTTTAAAAAACTGACATCGGATTCGTGATCAGCGACCCCGAAAACCCCCAAGTGACAAGTTTTAAGCGAATCAAAAAAAATTTTTTTAAATGTCCGGCATATTGAATCCGCCATTTTGAATTTTTAAAAACTGCCATTGGAATCGTCATCAGCGACCCCGAAAACCCCCCGACTGTCAAGTTTCAAGCGAATCCAAATTTTTTTTTTAAAATGTCCGCCATATTGGATCCGCCATTTTGAATTTTGAAAAACTGACTTCAGATTTGTAATCAGCGACCCTAAAAACCCCTGGGTGACAAGTTTCAAGCGAATCCAAAGTTTTTTTTTTAAATGTCCGCCATATTGGATCCGCCATTTTGAATTTTAAAAAACTGACATCGGATTCGTGATCAGCGACCCCGAAAACCCCCAAGTGACAAGTTTTAAGCGAATCAAAAAAAATTTTTTTTAATGTCCGCCATATTGGATCCGCCATTTTGAATTTTGAAAAACTGACTTCAGATTCGTAATCAGCGACCCCAAAAACATTAAAATATGATGTGACTTATCATTTTCGTATTGTATTTTAAAAGTAATTGATAAATATATTTGATTATTTTGGAATTTAGTGTCTTTAAGGTGACACAGTAATGACGCCATCTTGAATTTTGAATTTTGCCACTTTGCAATTGAAAGGGCATTAGTTTACGAGTATTTTGCACTTTTTTTTGTTTATTTTAGTTGCTTTGAATTTTGGGCAGAGCTCTGGGCCGGTTGACGTGAAACGTCCCATATATATACGTATATAGGTATATATATATACGTTTATAAGCATATACTCATATGATACCAACGTATATGTACATACGTTCGGTATCGATCCGCGATCTTAAAATTATATCATATGCGTTTATTTAAACAATTTCCTTAAATTCTAAGCGCGAGAAGTATTAGGAAAGCAGAACCAGCACGGAGGTATTCGAGAATAGAGAGAGTGAAAGACACGGAAGGAAATGGAGAGAGTGGAGGGTGAAAGAAAATGGGCCGGACGTCCGCCGGCGAAACGATGAATGAGCGAGGGAAATGGGCCCGTGCGCGTCAAGGTGCGAGTGAGACGGACGTATGGGTAAGACGGAGAGAGAAGAGTAAGAGAGAAAGGGGAGCGTGGATGAAAGAAAATGGGCTGTGCACTGGGCACGGAAAAGTGAAAGGAAAATGGAGAAATTGTAGTGCTTGCTGATTCTGATTCTAACTTATAATAATAAAAATAGTAATCAATATAAATTCCTTATATTAAGAATTATATATAACTGTATTAATTATAGTTTATTATATATTAATATATAGAGATATATATTAATTTATATTATACAATTAATACACAGTTATGGTTATAATTCTCAATAAAGTTATGATTTTCCTTACTCGAGAAAAATGGGATGGAAAGTGCATCTTAAATGATTATTTAATTAAAAATTAAATTAAACAACCGTTTACAAATTTAACGAAATTTAAACATCATAATTTTAGAAATTGTAGTATAGTTAGTAGTAAGGATTGAGCCAAAAATTAAATTTGTTGTATTAACCTACACATTACACACGGAAATTACTTGACTATTAAATTATTAATATTATTATTTATTTATTATTTATTTATAATAATTATTTGTAAAGATTTTACAGGTTAATTTTCATTGAGAAAGCAAGAAAATAATTTTTAAAGTTAAAGCTAAAAGAATTTATTTAGTTAAATAAATTATTATTTTTTTGCTGTTCTTTAGATAAAATTGAAAAAATTATTATCAAAGTTAATGTAATAGAAAATAATTATTAATAAATAATAATAAATATTGTTACATCTGTGAATAGTAATAAATAAAAATTAGGTGGAAAATTAAAACTTCTATATAGTCAGAAAAGTAATTTATTTTCAATATTTAAACAAACTATAAACTACAACTAAATTACTTATAATTTAAATCGTGTTGAAATCATCTTCAAACCACTTTTTGGCATAACAATTAATTTCAAAGGATATGGAATCACAATTTCGTCGTACATAAGACGATTTAAATTTTACCTTTACTTACTTTTAAACGATTCAACATATTCATTAAGTTTAAATTCATTCAATAAATCTTCGAGTTTTTTTCCATATTTTTATTTATTGAATTATATATTTTATACTTCAATCAGCACTTATCACAAATATTGAAATTGACAGGTTAAAAAAACAACAGCGCAACTGTCAAACGGGAAAAATGTTGAACAATATAATATTATCAATATTGTTCCTTTTCCTTTCTTCAAATATTCTAAATTAAAAACGGAAAATCTTATCTGAAGAGAAATATATTAAAGGAATCCTTTTGTCACTATTCTATTAAAACAAAAAATAAAAATATTCTACATTAAAGTTGAATATTCTTGTTTTGAGAGGAAATACTGAGAGGATATTAAAAGAGGATTTTTCCTCTAACTATGAGATTACTTTTTTTAGGGTGCATCATGTTATGAAGACAAAAAAATAATTCTATTTTTTTTAAATTTCTTACCCTGATTTCGACTCCTGGCAAAATTTAGAAAAGTGGATGAAAAAAATTGTTACTTTTACAGAGTATTCCTTGTAACCTAAGCTTTAAATAGAGACCAAGAACAGCAAAAAATATTTACGGGTTCCCGAGATATTACAAAAAGAGTCGGACCGTGCGAAGCAAAATTTTCAATCATCGATTTCTCTAATTCGCCGTTGAGTCAATTGGAAATTTAATAAGCTTTCCAATGCAATTTAAAAAAGCATCCAGGGGAGCATCCATAAATAACGTTACACGATTAGGAGAGGGGGGGGGGGTGGTTGAAAAATGCAACTGATTGCAACAAGGGAGGAGGTGGGTGATTTTGAAATGTAACGTTGCAAAATGTTATATATTATTATAAATTATTCTTGTTGTGTAAATCATTATCAGAGTTAATTTTAATAAATAATAATAATATGAGAAATAAGAAAAATTACTTCATTAATCCAGAAAAATAATATAATTCTTATTTTTGGGGGTATAAGTCATTTTTGCAACGTTATATTTAGGGGGGGTGTTGGTAATTTGCAACCAAATGCAACGAAGGGGGGGTGGGGGTCAAAAAACCCGAAAATCAGTGTAACGTTATTTATGGATGATCCCCAGCGTAATTTTTAACGGAGTTAACACTCTTACTGTGCGGGTGTGTTTTTTAATAGCTCGAGATGTTAGCGGTCGCACAATTTCCGCCGATAGTGTAAAAATAATATTATTAAACTAAAAAAATTGTAAAAATTAAGAAGTATAATAATAAAAGAAAATAAATCACAGTCACGTGGTCATACAACTAACGACAACTCGACGTGATGACAAATCTGTCGAATTTCTAAAGCCAATGGAAAATTAACTACAGGTGTGGACAGAATGAAGGAAAAAATACAAAGATTATTATAGTTAATTAAAATTAATGATAATTAATAATAATGATATAAATTAAAATAATCACTGATATTTTGAAAATTTTTATAATAAACACAAAATTTTCCTAAGCTTAACTTACTTACATGAATGTTGCATTTAAAAATATACTATATACTGAATAAATAAAGATGAATATTAATTTATCAATTAAAAAGTTAAGAATTTCCTGTTAATTATATTTAATAATAAAAATTTTATAGTAATATTAAATAATATTATAAATATAGTTATATTTAATATTATTTAATTAAATCTTTATACTTATTAATTAAACTGAATATCGTGACAAGATTGATTTAAACTTGAATCAAAATCAATGATCAAGTTTCTCTCATGAAAATTGAATCGAATTTTGAATGAGCATTAGTATCAAAGCCTAAAACAATATTGGCTTAGCATTATTTATATAAAGGTTGTCTCCAGCCTGGGTTACCTTGGCTGGACGTTAAAGATGGAATCAAGCCTCAACTCACCGTCAGCTTTGGTTTTTCTCGCCTGGGAAAAATATTTTTTTATATGTTATATTTATAAATGTTTATCAATTTGATAAAATTATGTGTTTTATCTTATCAGAAGTTGATAAACACTTTTTCGTTGATTGCAAAATGAGCTCAAACAAAATCTTTATTGTCATAATCATAATTATATTATATCTCAAGAATGATATAAAGTATCATTTTTTCCCTGAAAGAGAAATTATTTTAGTCTTAATCTAATGTGTTAAAGAAAGTAGTAGGGTAAGTGCATCAATTGTCTACGACTTAAGAAAACATGAGATCGATATTCTCTCTTATGAAATAACTGCACATTTTAATTTGAATAACCCATTTGAGTGGAGAATTTGTGTTCACTATTTTTATATATTTCTATGTAGAAAATTAAGGTGTTAAAGAAAATTGAACTGAAAAGCAAATTCAATAAATACATATAAAATATTTGCGCAAGAACCTTAGTTCATGCACAAATATTTCTCTACGTTAGGATCCAATACTTGCATGTATAAAATTTTTAAATATATGTGACATAACAGTTAATTTCTACCAGTTTTTTAGAATCAGTAATTATTAACCTTGCCGGAAGATTAGACTGAAAAGTGACTGGTTTGAAAACTCTTAACAACAGTATAAAAAGTAGGTTAAATCAACAAATCTTCTTCAACAATAGATCCAAAGGTCTATATTGTTATGTTTATATTCATTATAACTAAATAAATAAATGTAGAAACATTTATTTATTTAATAATATTGATGGCTTGATCGATCAATCCGAGTCAGTCAGAAAGATAAAAAAATTATAAAACTATTCTTTATGTTTCAACAACACAGCCGCCCTCTTCAGAAATGGTGGTTCGGTTCTAGTGGGGACCTCACTGGTTTACCCCATTTGAAAACGGGCTCCAAACTAGAGAAACTAGTGGGGTTCTAGTCGCTTTTGTCACGCTCGTGATGATGGGGTCCCTACTAGAAGTTCTGGTTTACTTCTACCGGTTCTAAAAATTATTATTTTTCAACTTAATCTACTTATAATTGAATTCTTCATTCATATTATCATTATTAACCCCTTCAAAGTGTTTGACGTCTATAGAGGCAAAAATAATTTGTGCCCTCAGTGTGTATGACCGCTATAGCGGCATCGAAAAAAAAAGATATATAAAAGTTAACGAATCTTGCTAAAAATGTCTACTCGGGGGTTTTCGGGGTCGCTGAATCCAAATCTGTTATTGAAAATTTTAAATTCAAAATGGCGGCTTCAAAATGGCGACCACATTTTTTTTAAGTTTACGAATTTGGCTGAAAATGCTCATTCGGGAGTTTTTGAGGTCTCTAAATCCAAATATTTAGTCAAAAATTTAAAATTCAAAATGGCGGCTTCAAAATGGCGACCAAAAAAATTTAACAGTTTACGGATTTGACTAAAAATGTTTACTTGGGGGTTTTTGGGGTCGCTGAATTCGAATATTTGGTTAAAATTTTAAATTCAAAATGGCGGCTTCAAAATGCAGGGAAAGTATTTAACGGCGTTGGAGGTCGGAAACTGTCAAGTGTTGCCAACCCACTCTCCCCCACTGTCCAGTATGTTTCGTGTAATTTTCCACTTTGATCACTTTTAAAAAAAAAACAAAGAACTTAATCAAAAAAAGGGCTCTTTACCCTAAAATAAAATTAAATAAAGAATTAGTAAAAATTTACTAATATAAACCGCCAATGCCCGTTTATCAAATATTATACAAAAACTAAATTGACTTTTATCAAAGTTTTTTAATTTGTGGTTTTTTTCGATTTAAATTCCCTGACTTTTCCCTGAACAAAAAAATTCTCTGATTTCCAGTTATTCTGTAATTTGAGTCAAATAAACAAAACTAATAATTATTATGTTTACTTTATTATCTCTGTAATTAATAATTAATAATTAATAATAATTAATAATAATTAATAATAATAATTAATTAATAATTAATTAATTAATTAATTAATTAATTAATTAATATTAATTAATTATTAATTAATAATAATAATTAATTAATAATTTATTATCTCTGTAGGGGGGGGGGGTGGTTGAAAAATGCAACTGATTGCAACAAGGGAGGAGGTGGGTGATTTTGAAATGTAACGTTGCAAAATGTTATATATTATTATAAATTATTCTTGTTGTGTAAATCATTATCAGAGTTAATTTTAATAAATAATAATAATATGAGAAATAAGAAAAATTACTTCATTAATCCAGAAAAATAATATAATTCTTATTTTTGGGGGTATAAGTCATTTTTGCAACGTTATATTTAGGGGGGGTGTTGGTAATTTGCAACCAAATGCAACGAAGGGGGGGGTGGGGGTCAAAAAACCCGAAAATCAGTGTAACGTTATTTATGGATGATCCCTTTAAACCAAAATACTAATTTTGCAAACTTTTCTGTTTCTAATGCATTTTGCAGTTTGATTTAAATCATGATTTTAATGACAAGATTTAAATCAAGATTAAAATCATGATTTAAATCAAGTTTATTTAAATCATTGCAGCCCTACTATACTATAGTGAAAATAATATTGACGCTCGTAGAAACATCGTACATTATTACAAACAGATTTTTACTTAAATCCTTATTTCATATTATATAGAATTTTAATAAAGAGTCCTTTTCTCTATAAGTATCTGCTTTTATTCTTTCTTTTTAAATTATCCAACACTTTCGACTGATTTTTATGAAACTTTTTACTTTGTCAATTTTTAAAAAATAATTTGACACTTTCTCAAAAAAAGAGCTCTTTACCGTAAAGCGAAAATAAATAAAGAATTACCTAATTAAAATTTATTTTGTTTCGATATGATGTTTTTATAAGCCACAATCTTATTTCCACCATAAAAATTGAGAGCTGAATGTGACTTGTGGAAAAAAGTGTCCAGAAATTTTGTGAAGGTTGCCTACGTAAAAGACTAGCAACATCAAAAAACTAGGAATTAGTAATTCAATTTGTCAAGTAATTTAAACGATATTTTGTAATAATGAAAGTTAAATATAAGAAACATAAATAAAGGGATTCTTATTTATGAGAAATGCACATAATATAAACATGTCAAATTAAAAAAAAAAGATTTTGATAAATTTTTAATTTTTTCAATTTTGATATATTTATTAAAATAATTTTTTAAAATGATTGAAAATTAAAATTGCTAAATATTTTCTTTTAAGGTACAATTTATTAATTTGTAATTAATAAAAAATTTCGGAAAATTTTTATTTTCTGAATTTTATAGACACTAGTTTTGTAATCACCAAACTTAAAAACTCCCAAGCAACAAATTGTAGGCAAATCTCTTTCAATCTAAAATCAACTTGAATTCTTACATCAGATTCGTAATCAGCGACCCAGAAAACCCATAGATACCTATGTTTAATTCAAATTTATTAATTTTAAAATTTTATGTCCGCCATATTGGATCCGCCATTTTGAATTTTTGAAATCTGACTTTCAGATTCGTAATTCTGTATATTTGACATTTTTAATATTTTTATTAATTATACAATTTATTAAATTGTACCTCTAGAGGTACTAATTAGCAATTTTAATTTTTAATCATTTTAAAAAATTATTTTAATGAATAACAAAATTAAAATTTTTTTTTCATATTTTTCGTTTTAATTTAACATATTTTATATTATGTATATTTTTATAAACAAAAATCCCTTTATTTATATTCATTCTATTAGTTTTTATTACTGCAAAATATTATTTTTATAATTTTCAACAAAATAAAACTTACTGCCCTGTTTTATGATACTGTTATGCCTTTACGTAGGCAACCCTTCCTTACTCCACCTTTCGGTGCGGACATTTTTTTCTCAAATCAAGTCATCTACATCTGTAAATTGTAATCGTAATAACCATATTGTGGCTCGTAGAAACATCGTATCGAGACGAAGTAAATTTTTACTAATTCTTTATTTAATTTTATTTTAGGGTAAAGAGCCCTTTTTTGAGAAAGTGTCAAATTATTTTATAAAAAATTGTCAAAGTAAAAAGTTTAGTATGAAGCAGTTGAAAGTGTTGGATAATTTAAATAAAAAGAGAAAAAGCAGAAACTTATAAAAAAGGGGGCTTTTTATTGTAATTATATATGAAATAACGATTTGAGAAAAAATTTGTTTTTAATAATACGATTTTTTAACGATCGGCAATATTGTTTTCGGTATACAAATTGACAGTTTCAACATAAAAAATAAACTTATAAATTGGTCACCTATTGAAAGGGGCTTTAAAATAGTAGAATAAGTAATTATTGTTTTAGAATAGAAAATTTATTAGCGATAAAATTCTTTTATTATCTTATATAATTGAAGGGCTACATAAAATAAGGGGACGAACGCGTGGTTGAAAGGGATAATATCAGTCAGGTAGCAGCGAGCGGCTCAAGGCTTGTCACTGCTACCCGACTGGTAGTATCCCTTCCAAGCCTCGCGTTCGTCCCCTTATTTTATGTAGCCCTTCAATTGAGGAATAAGAAAACATAATTACATTAATTATTTTTATACAAAGGATTAAAATAAATAAATTTTTATAGACTAGAAAACATGATTACTAATAATGTAACCAATATATAAGGAAAAAAATAATACATATTTTTACGGTTTTTTAATTAATAAATAATTTTTAATTTTATATAATTTTCCAATTACTAATTAATTAATTTTTACATATAATAATACAAAAAAATTCAATTTTTATAAATAATTTAATTTTTCAAAATTCTGTATATTTGTCATTTTTATTATTTTTATTAATTACAATTCAATAAATTGTACCTCTAGAGGTACTAATTAGCAATTTTTATTTTTAATCTCTTTAAAAAATTATTTTAATGAATAACAAAATTTAAAAAAAATGTTTTTCATATTTTTCGTGTCAATTCAACTTATTTTATATTATGTATATTATTATAAACAAAACCCCATTTATTTATATTAATTATATTAGTTTTTATTACTGCAAAACGTTATTTTTATAATTTTCAACAAAATAAAACTTACTGCCCTGTATTATGATACTGTTATGCCTTTACGTAGGCAACCCCGCCTTACTCCACCTTCTGTTGTGCGGCCATTTTTCCCCATATCAAGCCAACTACATCTATAAATTGTCATCGTAATAACCATATTGTGGCTCGTAGAAACATCGTATCGAGACAAAGTAAATTTTTACTAATTCTTTATTTAATTTTATTTTAGGGTAAAGAGCCCTTTTTTTGATTAAGTTCTTTGTTTTTTTTTAAAAAGTGATCAAAGTGGAAAATTACACGAAACATACTGGACAGTGGGGGAGAGTGGGTTGGCAATACTTGACAGTTCCCGACCTCCAACGCCGTTAAAAATACGGACTTTACGGACCAAAAATGAAAAATTACGGACCAATTACTGACAAAAATATATTAGAGAACATTTTACTTAAAACTATAAATTAGATTTTTTCATAATTAAAAAACATGAAGATATCGATAACTCCGAGTCTTCGACTCGGAGCGATCGATTACTTCATGTTTTATAATAATTAAAGATAGAGTGATAAAATCATTATCAAATTCAATTATTATTTTCAAGAATTTTTAACTAAAATTCTTCTTAAAATCGATTATTTTTAATAATTTTCAAAAAAGTTTTTTGACAATTTTCAAGTCCATTTCTTTACAATATTCAATTATTTTACGAAATTTCAATTCTTTGTAAATTCTTCAATTAAATATGTATTAGAAAATAAAAACTTCAAATAATGTAAAAAAATCCGCAATTAATATTTCTCAAAAAAATTAATTCCACAGAATTGTTAGTTAAAAATATAAAAAATTCAAATTTTCAAAGATTTGAATCTGAAACCTTTTCAAAATTTTTATTATTTTTTGAAAATAATTAAAGGTTTGTGTAGAATTTTTATTAGATTTTTTAAAAATAATTGAATTCTTTTGGAAAATTTTATTAGAATAGTATAGATACCTATTAAAAATCATTGAATTGAAGAAAAATTTTGAAAATAATTGAAATTTTTCCAAGAATTTTATTAAAATTTTTGAAAATAATTGATATTTCGGAGAAGAATTTAATTATTTCTAAAGATAATTTTTTTTAAATAAATAAAATAAATAAATAAAATAAAGATAATTTAAATTTTAAAAAGAATTTTTTAAAATTTTTGAACATAATTGAATTTTTACGAAGAATTTTATTACTTTTGAAAATAATTGAATTCCTTCAATCATTTGCAATTTCTCTAAAATTATCCAAATTATATCGTATAATTTACGTACTTTACGGACCTTTTTAAAAAAAACGGACTTTTACGGACTTCAAGCAAAGTTACGGACTTTTACGGGATTTACGGACCTAGTTCGAGCCCTAAAAATGGCGACCAAAATTTTTTTCAAGTTTACGAATTTGGTTGAAATTGCTCTTTCGGGGGTTTTTGAGGTCTCTAAATCCAAATATTTAATCAAAAAATCAAAATTTAAAATGGCGGCTCCAAAATGGCGACCAAAAAAATTTAAAGTTCTCAAATTAGTTCTTAAAACTTAAAGCAGAGGAATTAATATGTCCGATGTTTTAAAACATTGTGAAATACTCAAAATCGATCTATATTAAAAAATTTAATAATAGTAATTAAATTAAATAGTTTGTGACTCCGGATTTGACTAAGAGCGGTGTTTTAAATAGTTTGTGTAAATATATATAAATATAAAAATATAATATATTTAAAATATATTATACATATATATAAAAATATAAACCCTAAAAGACTCAAATAACTATTTATAACCACATTCGTAAACTTTTAAATTTTTAGTTGACATCTTGAAGTCGCCATTTCGAATTATAAAATTTTAACCAAATATTCTAATTCAGTGTCTCCAAAAACCCCCAAATACTCATTTTTAGCCAAATCCGAAAACTTTAAAATTTTTTCGGTCGTCATTTTAAAACCGCCATTTTGAATTTTAAAATTTTAACCAGATATTCGAAATCAGCGACCCCAAAAACCCCCCAATTGAGCATTTTTAGTCAAATCAGGAAACTTTTAAATTTTTAAAGCCGCCATTTTGAATTTTTAAATTTTAACCAAATATTCGAAATCAGCGACCCTAAAAACCCCCAAGTGAGTATTTTAGTCAAATACGGAAACTTTTAAATTTTTTAAGCCGACATTTTGAATTTTTAAATTTTGATCGATATTCGGATTCAGCGACCCCGAAAACATAAAATATAATAATACCAAGTAATTTAAAAAAAAATTTTTTTTGCACATTTGTGTCACGAAAAGCTTATTTTGTACACGAAAAGCCTGAAACTAGAATTGAAACATCTCGTGCCATGAGGGATCGAACCTTGGACCTTGGGGACTTCAGTCGGATACACATACCTCACAGCCACGCTAGGTTGGAGGGACCTTTCCTTAAATTACATTATGAATTTTGGGGAGATATTATTCACTCTTATTGAACTCAGCATTGTTAATGATAGTTAATAATAATTAATTATATGTGACCTGGAATGTGACCTGGAATATGTGACCTTAGGTCAAAAAAATCGATTTTCAGTTTTTCAGTGATTTTTATAGAAAACGATCTGCTCTTTTCAACACAATAAAGCCCACACCTGTAGCTTTATTAGTTTTTTTTACAATTGCGCTTCAAAGATGGATGCAATTTGCTAAAAAAACGTAAAAAAACATCAGCACAAAAGAAATATATGAAAAGTGATCAGATTTGCTTGAAACTTGTTACTCGGGGGGTTTTAAGGTCGCTGATTACGAATCTGACATCAGATTTTCAAAATTCAAAATGGCCGATCCAATATGGCACACAAAAATTTTAAAATGATCTAAATTTGCCTGAAATTCATTTCTTAGGGGTTTTTGGGGTCGCAGATTCAAAATGGTTTTATAACGAAGCAAAAAGTAGAAAAACTAACCTTATTATATCATAATAAAAAAAGAATAACGATAGTGATCGTCAATTTTTCGTCAAATTGACGATCACTGGAATTAATTTTAACAAATTTTTTATTTTTAAATTTTTATTTGAAAGGGTTTCGTTAATACGTTTGACAATTTAATGTTGATAAAAATTAAAAATTTCAGTAAAAAGTTACAAATAAATTCGATCAATTTTTTAATTTTGTCCTACCTATTATATCCGCCATTTTGAATTTTGAAAATCTGATGTCAGATTCGTAATCAGCAACCCCAAAAACCCCCACGTTATGAATTTCAGGCAAATTTAGATAATTTTAAAATTTTTGTCCGCCATATTGGATCCGCCATTTTAAATTTTGAAAATATGAGGCCAGATTCGTAATCAGCAACCCCAAAAACCTCTAAGGAATGAATTTCAGGCAATTTAAAATAATTTTTAAATTTTTGTCCGCCATATTGCATCTGCTATTTTGAATTTGGAAATCTGATGCTATATTCGTATCAGCGACCCCAGAAACCTCCTAGCAACATGTACCGAGTAAATCTGATAAGTTTGCAAACTGTTTCAAGCAAATCTATTTGCTTCTTACATTTTTTTTGGCGCCATATTGGATCCGCCATTTTGAATTTTGGAATTCTGATAGCATATTCGTAATCAGCGACCCCAAAAACCCCCGAGTAACGAATTTTAAGCCATTTTAATATGCAGAAGTATGAATATCGGTTTGTTAACTTTAAGAACGTTTTTCTCGAAAACTTGATTTTGGACGTAAGGTCCCTTTTAACATTCCAGGTCACATATAACAAAATTGAAAAATTAAACATTAGTAATTACATTACTTTTTATATTTTTATATTTACTATAATTACTATAATTATATTATTGAATATATTATTGTAATTATAATATTATAACATCAATTTAATTATTACCCTCCCTACGCCTACACAGTATACTTGGGGTGTATCTTTCATTTATTTATTTAAAGAAATTCAATTCGAGAGTCATATAAATAAAATTCGCAGTGTAACTTGAAGCTAAATAGTTTTATTTTATATCCAAGTAAAAATGAAATAGTCTAAATTAATTTCAACAAAATTATAGATTTATTTCCTGCAAAATTGAAAAATGATAAAACCGTAGGAGGGTTAATTAATGTATTTACATATTAATTGTCATAAACATTTTAAGGTATAATTGCACATGCATATCTTTCTGAAAAAATTATTTTTACGAATAATAATATTACAATATAGGTAATAAAAATTAATTATACTCATACATAATTACTATTTATTTATGTTATATTCTTTTAATTAATATATTTACATATAAATTGTCATAAACATTTTAAGATATAGGGTAACTGCTCCAGTCGTTGGCACTGCGATAGTGGTTGGCACCTCTCTTAGGTTTTCTTTAAATAACAAGATATAGCAAAAATCTAGCATGTTTTGCATATGATTATTAGAATTTCCAACATTTTTGACAAAAATCTAATATATCACTTATTAGAAGTAATTACTTAATTGCATTAAAAAAATTAAATTAATATCATTCTCAAAGTGTTAGGAAATTTTCGGTTTTTCTAAAGATAATCTTAAGAAAACTGAAATTTTTGAACTTAATTTATTATTATTAGAAGTGGATAAATTTGCTTTTTTCTTTGCAAATATTTTAGTAGAATATATAAATATTGATTAGTTTAACACGTCTTGTCTTAAAAATTATTAATTTATTTATTTCAATGGGGTGCCAATGAAAATATTAAAAAAAGCATCTGTTCCAGTCGTTGGCACACACATCCCTGGTAAAAATTTCGGACTAATTCCGGATTAAATACGGACAGATTAGTACGGATTAGTCCAAAACAATTTAAAACTAAGTGTGGCAAAATCTTATTCCGAAAGAAGTACGAAACAATCCGAAATCTGTATGCTAAGAATCCGAAAATTGTCTGCAACAATCCGGATTTAATCCAACTAAAAGGTATAATCCGAAACAAATACGAAATAATCCGAAATCAATATGTAAAGAATACGAAATCAGTCCGCAATAATCCAAATTTAATCCAGTTAAAAGATTTAATCCGAAACAAGTATGGAACAATCCGAAATCTGTATGCAAAGAATTTAGTAATAGTCAACGTCAATACGAATAATATCCGATCAAAAGACCCCAGTCCACAGTGGGCCAGAATCGTCGAATTTTGGCCAAAAATACAATTTTTCAACTTTCAAATATGCACAAAAGAATTTATCCACAGTATTTAATAGTAAATAATCCTTTATTGCATAAAGGATTTGTTAAATAATAAAAAATTGTGTTTTCTAGAACTATTTAAAGTTTAACATTTAAGATAAAATAATGAAATGTTTTTGATTGAAATAATTAATATATCTAGAAATAAATAAATTATTTTTGTGTCAGTACTTATTTTTTCTCATCAACAGATATATTGAAGTAAAAAAATCTATAGTTACTTCAAAAAAAAAAAATTTATTAAAATGTAGCTCCATTGAAGTTAAAAAATAGAGGATTTTTCAATAGAGTGCCGACATTCAGTTAGTCGAGCTCCTCCGAGCCGCATAATATTTGGAAAAACAAGTTATAGAACAATCGTTCTATATATATTGGCGTCAAAGTAGACATGCTAAGTAATCACTTAGCATGTCTACTTTGACGCCCCCTGTCGAAAATATCTTGGGCAAAGCGTGTTTAAATAGTGTTTTATAGAATGTTTATTGTGTGTCGATTATGTGTTTGTGAACACAATAAAGTGTGTCTAATCCGTGTATTTTGGAACGCTTTGAGTGTTTGGAAAACACTGAATTGTGTGTCAGAAGTGTGTTTATAGAACACACAATGTTCATGAAACCCTGATCTACTAATTAAACACACACTTAACATTATCTTTACAACCTTTTTAAAGTTTTATGTTTTTATAGTAATCTGCCATTAAAAAAATATTTAAATTACAGTAAAAAAATATTCCATTCTGTTCTCGCATGTCATACATACTTGGAATGTTTATACCTGTCGACGAAAATTTGTTTCGCTATTTATCTAAATATTTACAATCACTAGGTCTCGAACGCAAGGCGCAGCTAGGAGTGGATTAGAAATCACACGCTCTACCAACTGCGCCACGGAGGCTCATGAAAGGAAGTTTAGAATTTACATATGTAACGAAGGAACTATGAAAATGTGCTATATAACTTGAAGAAAGGATACTGTATTTGCAACAATAGTATAATTATTTTATGTATAATATACATTATATTTAATATGTTATGTTATTGAAGAATGTTAATTTTCAAAGTTAAAAGTATAAGGAAAGGCTTAAGGTATTAGTCGCGCTGCTGGCTCTGGCCAAAATTTTACTGGGCCGCTTACTAGAGTGGGGCATCAGTGAGAGTGAGAGAGACAGTTTAACTCCCCACTCTATTCGTTCGTATGAAATTTCATATAATTTAACTATTTTTTTACCTTTCTGTCAATATATTTATAGTTTGGTGCGGTCAAAAAATGTCATGTTTTTTTATGCATTTGTTTTATCTAATTGAATACTTTGGCAGTTTTATTTCAAAATCTGACGATTAGTTATCATATAAATAATTATTAAACAAATTTAATACATGCATTGAGTACTCTCTCCATGCAAAACGTATGAACTTTGAATTCATTTTTTGAAGCTTTGAAACGGTCAAAATTAATTAAATTGGTCTCATTCGGTAGATAAATACTTCAGGAATAAGTATGTAAAATTTGAAAAAAATCTGACGAAAACCATTTTACGCGACTAATACCTTAAAAGTTAATTTTTAAATGAAATATTAAAGCAATAAATTTAAGCTTAATTAATGAATTTATAACAAGTGTCCTATAACACTGTGACCACTTCGGTGACCACACTGTTATGGAATACTTATAGAACGTGTTTGCTGGGATAATAATATACGAATGAAACATATACACGGAAAGAAAGTTATTATCAAATTTTATAAAAGTATTTTACAAGTATAGGACAAAATGCGATAAAGGTAAATTTTGATATCAGAAACACTTAACTTTAAAAAAACTTATAAAATTTAGTAAAGTTATATTAAAATTTGTTACAAGTTTATGATACTTGATATAACTTTACTAAATATCATATAAGTTTTTATAAAGTTTAATACTTCTGATATAAATATTTACCTTTGTCGCATTTTGTCCAACACTTGTAAAATATTTTTATAAAATTTGAAAATAACTTTCTTTCTGTGTTCATACTTGTTCAGATAGTGTTCTCTAAACATACTATAAACATACAACTTGAGTGATTTATTGTTTTCTAAAGCATGTGAAATCATTGTTTAGTAATACTGAACAAACATACAAATGTTTGTCAAAAGATAGTTTCAAGTATGTTCATTGTAAAATATACAATAGTTTGTGAACTTAGTGTTTTCAAAACATGGTATGAACCCTGATATGTATGTCAAGAAAATGTCTTATGACTGTTTACTCTTAATGTGAGTAACATGTTTAAATAGTGTTGAATAAATGATTTATTTACTATAAAAAGTATGTCAGAAGTGTGTTCAAAATATGTTTAAATATAGAAGTGTGTTTCAAGATACTGAGATCTGTGTTTGAGCAAAATAAAACTATTTTCAAACATCATGAAACCCACATTTGTTGGTGAAATTTTCGACAGGGCCAATATGTGCCATTTTGCGCCTTTTCATATTTTTTCAACATAACAAGAATATTGCAATAAACATAAATAAGTAGATAAACAAAGTGAGTTCTACGCGATAGTTCTCAAGGCTGCCGCTAGAGGCGCCACTGGCGCTGCAGTCGGTGAATGGCGCGCGTTTTTGAAATTAGTTCGCGAGGCCGCCACTAGCGCTGCAGTCGGTTATGGCGCGTATATTTGAAATTGTTAAATTTCTACCTAACCCTAATTTCTAGCCTAACCCTTTTTACTAGTGCAATTTGCTATGTGTGAATCCGTGAGTTGGGTATAAATATCTGGAATTCAATGCCAACCCACAGTCGGTATTGCAGATTCCATCATTAACAGTTGATTGAAATGCAGATTCCTACCCTACATTTTAATTCAACCGTCAGAGTAGGGAACTGTTTTTTCGACATGTTTCGACCCTCATCTGTGTTATATTTTACACATGTGTTAGTGCAATTTGTGATGTGTGAATCTGTATATTGGGTATATGTACACACGACAAAGAAATTTACCTGGAACAACCATAAATTTCACTATATTAACGAAAGTTTTAGTTATTTCAGTTAAGACTTTCACCTTATTGCAGTTCCAGTTAAAATTTTATTTCCGTGTACAACACCTGAAATAGATTTCAGATATTCACACCTGTCTCTTTTTAATTAATTATTAATTCATTAATGATTTGTCTTATCTATCCAAACCCTGCTAAAAATAAAATCAGGAATAATGAAAAAACGTCAGAAATTTTGATGTTTTGTGACTACTTTGACGTTTCCTGAAGAATTTTGATGTTTTGTGACTACTTTGACGTTTTCTGATGCTTTTGGTTAATTCTGACTACAAGGTTTTTTATGCTCCTACTGTTGAATACTGATGTTTATGGATTGTGATTATTTCTCATTGAATTCATTTTTTTAATTTACAGTCCCCCACCGAAAGATAGTTGGTAAATGTAAAGTACCATAAAAACTTGAAATTTGTGCGTAGCCCTTTTTTCACAATAGAATTTTGGGTCTATTGTTACGCGCTTCGGGTCTTCAACCTGATTTTTATTGCTCAAAAGTTTTGCAATTTTAATATTTCAGGTGAAATGAATATAAATTCAGAATCTAGAAATCTTCACGATTGCAAATATCTAAAATTTATTTTAAAAAACATTTTTTTAAGAAAACTGTAACGTATCTCGAAAACCGTAATTGATAAATAAAAACTGATATCATTTTTGAATTTAAGTTCTAAAGGATATATTATTGTTTATATAACAAGAACATATTGTGAGAAGAATTCTAAGTCGA
The DNA here is from genome assembly GCA_032872505.1 of Leptopilina syphax. Lineage (NCBI taxonomy): Eukaryota > Metazoa > Arthropoda > Insecta > Hymenoptera > Figitidae > Leptopilina > Leptopilina syphax. The sequence goes on from CM065474.1 coordinate 25,325,968, forward strand.
TGAAAAACAAGTATAATGTTTAAATAAATATAAACATAAACAAATAAAAAGATTTCCCTTCAATTTTATGACGGTCAGTTGACCTTTTTCCAGGTAAAAGAGGGTGTTGACTTTGTATAAAAAATCTGACTACTTTTGAAGTTTTCTGATGAAAAATGACACAAGCCTGACGTTATGTGGCTGCAATCGTAACAAATGCAGTCTCAGAACGTCAGAAATTCTGATAATTTTTTTGTCGTTTTGTGACTTTATTTTTAGTAGGGAATATTTTATTTTAACGAGTCTTGAAAATTTTTTTCTTCAAGACAAGTACATATCAGGATATTTTACTTTAAGAGCTTTCTTATTATATAATCATTATAAAATATACATTACAATTAAATGTAAGTAGTTTTTTATCAGTTGATATTAATTCATTGTTGAATCATAGTTGATGCATTAATGACTCATTGTTGATTCGTTAATGATTCATCGGTGATTAATTAATGTTTTTTTATTGATTCATTAATGGTTTGCGGTTAAATAATTCTTTAAAGATTCATTATTGATTAATTTCTTATTAATTTTTTGAATAATAATAATTTATTAGTTAAAGTTATTAGTTATTAGTCTTGTCTATATAAATACACAGAGAAAAATTAATAGTCAAAATTACACTGAGAGAAGTTTAGCACAGCATCTGAACTCAGATACAGCAGCCGCGCGAAATGAGGGTTAGATATTGTTCCCTGATTTTATTCAGATGCTGAGATAAAATAGAACAGCATATGTGCTAAAACTTTCGTATATGTGTTAAAAGTTTAGTTTCTGTAATTCTACTGTACACCAGAACGAGAAGTCTTTAAAACCGTGGGACCAATGTTGCGCGGAAGGTTAGGTACAGAATCTGAAACATGCGCAATGCAGAATTTGAGCTAAACTTCCCTCAGATACACCAGATCATGGACGAATATACGTTGAAAGACTTTTCATTTCAAAAAGGGTAAAATGATGTTTTTATGTTACTTAATCGTATGAACGTATCCACTATTAATACAGTTCAAACTAATAAGTGGGTCTCTACTAAACGAAAAATAATATATTTTTCTCATCTAAAATTGCGCGAAATTGTAGTAGAGGTGGGAGGGGGTGAATCTCAAAAAAAAAAACTACATGACATCATTTGGGAACGCTTCCTAACCAATTGACAAATATTTCAGTTCATTATTGGTTCATTAATGACTCATTGTTAATTCATTGTTGATTCCTTAATGATTCATACTTGATTTATTTATGATCCATTGATGATTCTGTAATGATATGATTTTTATATGCTACGGAATTCGCTCGCCGGATGGAGTCCGGGTACCTTATTATTTTATTTAAGAACAATTTTAGGCGAAAAGCGCCATCTTTATATCAAAACAATAATTTACTAGTAGGGAGATTATTAGGACCAAATTTGGAAAAGGTGTAGTCATTAACTAGGCCAAATTTAAACCTTCGTAAGTAAGTATATTGTAACAAAATAATATTTAATAACAAAAGTAAATAATATAATAAAATAATACTAATAAAGTTAATACTTGAAAATTAATGAGAATTAAGAATTGAATAAAATTAAATGTAAAAATATATATAACTAAAATGTTCGTAGAGAGCAGTTAGAATTTAATTAACAATAATAAAATAAAGAATATAAAATTAATAACAAAATAGAGAATTTAACCCTTTGCGGCATGCATAACATTATAACATTAATTTAAAAATCACAAATGCTTATGAGGGTTTTAAGGGTCGCTGATTACGAATCTGAAGTCCGTTTCCCAAAATTCAAGATGGCGGATCCAATATGGCGGACAAATTTTTTTGGAATTGATCGAAATCGCTTAACCCTTTGAGGGGCGGTGGGACGTATACGTCCCACCAACAAAAACCTTACTATCTTTGACAAAAATAAATATTTTTGAGTAAAATTTAGTGCGTTCTCTTCAGGAAGAATAGGGCTTTAAAAATATGTAATCTAGATCATGTTAAAAAATTCCTATTGTTTGAAAAAATTCATAAATTATTGTGAAGAATCACGTATTTTTAAAAATTTTAAAATCGACTAAAAATTGTTACTCAGTGGTTGTTGGGGTCGCTGATTACGAATATGACATCAGTTTTAAAAATTCAAAATGGCGGATTTAATATGGCAGACGACTTTTTAAAAATTGTTTAGCTTCACATGAAACTTATCACTCGGGGGTCTTAGGGATCGCTGATGACGATTCTGATGTTAGGTTTAAAAAATTCAAAATGGGGGATCCAATATGGCGGACGATTTTTTAAAAATTGTTTAGTTTTACCTGAAACTTGACACTTGGGGGATTTAGTGTTCGCTGATGACGAATCTGATGTTAGTTTTTAAAAATTCAAAATGGCGGATCCAATATGGCGAAAGATTTTTTTAAATTATCTAGTTTTACCTGAAACTTGTCACTCGGGGGTTTTTGGGATCGTTGATGATGAGTCTGATGTTAGTTTTTAAAAATTCGAAATGAGGGATCCAATATGGTGGACGATTTTTTAAAAATTGTTTAGTTTTACCTGAAACTTGACACTCGGGGGATTCAGTGTTCGCTGATGACGAATCTGATGTCAGTTTTTAAAAATTCAAAATAGCGGATCCAATATGGCGGAAGATTTTTTTAAATTATCTAGTTTTACCTGAAACTTGTCACTCGGGGGTTTTTGGGATAGTTGATGATGAGTCTGATGTTAGTTTTTAAAAATTCAAAATTGCGGATCCAATATGACAGATAACAAATGTAAAAATTTATTAGATTGTCACCAAACTTGTTACTCGGAAGTTGTTGTAGTCCCTGATTACTAATCTTTAGTGTATGTTTAAATTTAGATTGTGGGTTAATAATTAGCGGAGAAATTTTTTAAATTAATGAACTGAAATATGTTAATTATAAAACTCCTGCTACTTTTACTCCAAGAATTTATAATTAGTCTGCAACTCAGTTTTCACAATTATCTAATTGATCTTAGATTTCTAAAAAGCATTAACTCTTGAAAGTAAGTATCAAGCAAATCTGAATAAATTTTGAAAAATCTCATCAACCATATTGCAAACGCCATTTTGAATTTTTAAAAACTATCACTGAATTTGTAATCAGTGACCGGGGTTCACCCGAGAACCAAATTTTAGGTCAATTGGATCAATTTTTAAAAAATTCTCCGCCATATTAGATCCGCCATTTTTAATTTTTAAAAACTAATATCAGATTCGTCATCAGCGATCTCTAAAACCCCCGAGTAACAAGTTTCAGGTAAAACTAAACAATTTTTTTAAAATCATCCGCCATTTTGAATTTTTAAAAACTAACATCAGATTTGTAATCAGCGACCCCAAAAACCCGCGAGTAAACATTTTCAAGCGAATACGATTAATTAATAAAAATTTCCCGCCATATTGAATCCTTCATTTTGAATTTTTAAAAACGAACATTAAATTAGTAATTGGCGACCCCAGAAACCCCAAAGTAAACGTTTTCAAGCGAATAGGATTAATTAAACAAAGTTGTCCGCCAAATTGAATCCGCCATTTTGAATTTTTAAAAACTAACATCAGATTCGTAATCAGCGACCACGAAAAACCTTGACTAAACATTTTTAAGCGAATCCGATTAATTAAAAAAAATGTCTGCTATTTTGGATCCGCCATTTTGAATTTTTAAAAACTAACTTCAAATTCGTAATCAGCGACCCCAAAAATGTTAAGACATGAGGTGTAAAGAAAATCCGTTCATATAAATAATGTGCCCCTCAAAGGGTTAAAAATCGTTACTCGGGGGTTTTCGGGGTCGCTGTTCACGAATCTAAAGTCCGTTTTCCAAAATTCAAGATGGCGGATCCAATATGGCGAAAGAATTTTTTTAGAATTAATCGAAATCGCTTAAAAATAGTTACTCGGGGGTTTTCGGGGTCGCTGATAACGAATCTGAAGTCCGTTTCTCAAAATTCAAGATAACGGATCTAATATGGCAGACGAAATTTTTTAGAATTGATCGAAATCGCTTGAAAATTATTACTTAGGGGTTTTTAGGGTCGCTGATTACGAATCTAAAGTCCGTTTTCCGAAATTCAAAATGGTAGATCCAATATGGCGGACGAATTTTTTTAGAATTGATCGAAATCGCTTGAAAGTCGTTACTCGGGGTTTTTGGGGTCGCTGATTACGAATCTGAAATTACTTTGAATAAATAAACGTTAAATTATTGAATAATTGTACCGTCGGCATTTTCGTTACCCGATGTACACCGCGGGGAGGTTGCACGATCGGAATTTGTACATCGTTTAGCCCTGAAAAGGGCAGTTTGGTACATACTGTTCAAAACTTTATAATAATCAAATTGAGCTGTTTATTTCCTAATAAAATTAACTAATTAATTAAAATTAGCGGATTTTAATTGCTATTATAAAGTTTTGATGTCTCTTGCTTTGAACAAGTGATTTTTTTTCAGCAGTGGTAAGCAGCGAAGCAATTTCTTGTGGGAAACAGGCAAAGTGGTACATTGCAAGTTTTACACATCCATGATGTTCGCTTTTGGTCGACTTTAGTACTGCAATGAGCGCAGCGTCTAGGTGAAGCGATAATTTTAGGCATATGAGCTGATTGACTTTTTCTTTTTTCCTCTGACACTTTTGGTTTGTAAGAAGAGATTGTACTTAATTTACGTTTCTTCCCAGTTGAACTTGGTAGTATGTGTCCTTCCAATTCATCTACTAAATGTAGCGTAAAAAAGACAAGTTCTAATTCAGCATTATTTGACTGACCGCATACTTACGGTGATGGTAACAAACAATAAACAAAATACTATCCATAGTTTGACGAAACAAATGACAAGCGCAAAAAAGACAAGTTATAAATCAGCAATATTTGACTGAACGCATATTTACGTTGATTATAACAAACAATAAACAAAACACTGTTGAGAGTTCAAAGAAACTAACATACTAACTGGACTAAAGCAAATGAATTTTACTGAAAGCAAATTGCTTCGCTGCTTACCACTGCTGAAAATAAAATTCAATTGTTCAAAGAAAGACACATCAAAACTTTATAATAGCAATTAAAATCCGCTGATTTTAATTAATTAGTTAATTTTATTAGGAAATGAACCGCTCAATTTAATTATTAAAAAGTTTTAAACAGTATTTACGATGTAAATACGATGTACAAATCGCGATCGTGCAACCTCCCCGCAGTGTACATCAGGTAACGCAAATGCCGACGGTACAATTATTCAATAATTTAACGTTTATTTATTGAAAGTAATTTCAGATTCGTAATCAGTGACCCCGAAAACCCCCGAGTAACGACTTTCAAGAGATTTCGATCAATTCTAAAAAAATTCGTCCGCCATATTGGATCCGCCATCTGGAATTTTGGAAAACGGACTTCAGATTCGTAATCAGCGACCCCGAAAGCCCCCGAGTAACTATTTTCAAGCGATTTCGATCAATTCTAAAAAAATCGTCCGCCATATTGGATCCGCCATCTGGAATTTTGGAAAACGGACTTCAGATTCGTGATCAGCGACCCCGAAAACCCCCGAGTAACTATTTTCAAGCAAATCAAATCACTTTTTAAAAAATATGTCCGCCATATTGGATTCGCCATTTTGAATTTTGGGAAATGGACTTCAGATTTGTAATCAGCGACCCCGGAAACCTCCGAGTAACAACTTTCAAGCGATTTCGATCAATTCTAAAAAATTTTGTCCGCCATATTGGATCCGCCATCTTGAATTTTGGAAAACGGACTTCAGATTCGTAATCAGCGATCCAAAAAACCGCCGAGTAAAGACTTTCAATCAATTTCGATTGAATTTAAAAAAAAAATTTTTTTGTTCTTTAATTTATTTATTTATAGTTGTTTATAATTTCACGTAACCTCATTCGCTATCAATTTTTCGACATTTAACAATGTTTTGATTATTAATAAACAAAGATTTTTGGATTTTTCTTGAAAAAGACTGTATATAAACAGATATTTTCAGAATATAAAGGTGGTAATCTGGGTTACCACTATGCCGCAAAGGGTTAAGTACATAAAATAGCCCTAGAGTCTCGCTCAGTTGTCGTTGACCAAGTTGCCATTTTCTCCTGAGAGTCTGTAAAATAAATAAAGAAAACCCGGTGTTAATAATTAACCCTTATTTGCCTTCCGTGGCATTTAACAAATTATTCGCGAAACCGTTCTAGAATTAGTTTCCGTATTTTACGTAACCGACGATTCCCTGAGCGCACTAGAAAATTAACCATTATGCTTCTAGGGGTTAATTCAAAATTTCGGCAAGCTACCGAAATTCTTGCCAGAACAATAAAATACGTGAATTTAAATTTGATCTATTAAGTTGACTCTAGGAACACAATTTCTACTCCTGAGAGCACCCGGGATAAGAATTTGTGTCCGTCGTCACCACGGGTGGACAGAAGAGCGCCTCTGGACACCGGGGGTGGTAAGCAAAGCATTTAAAACTAGAAAATGTCTAGCAACCTTCCACGAGAGCACCCCTGGTTAGTCGCCAAACACCTGGTAAAAGAAAGTTCGTTCGACCTAAGAGCACCTGGGTAGAACGAACATTTCTCTTGTCGGCATACTACTCACAGAAGAGCACCTCTCCTGAGTATAATGCCCATGAGTTCGTACCTGTTAGGCAAGAAGAGCACCTCGAGCCATGGCGGTAGACGAACTGACGATCTACGATCGTGCAGCGAGGTACCTTGGTCTCTCGTGAGCTAGAGAGACGAACGAGTATGGAAGGGGAGAGAGAGACACGACTCTGCGTGCGCCGACGTTTCTCGCTCTCTCCAATGGCTAGCGCGACGACTATGGCAATTGCTTATGCATTGCAATATACCTTCGTTACATCCCCCCTTCTTTCAAAGCGAATTTTAATGAGCGTACAAAAAGAAATAAAAATAAAAAATGTGCAACTTACGGAACCAATCTCGCATGCTTAATTAGACCAGTTTCCTTTACTATCCGGAGAACCCATTTAGCACCCGGAACAGGAATGCGAAACCGATCCGTACCTAAGGGTACTTGCACCCATGGACCACCAGGGAGACGCGCAACCCTAAATGGACGACCTTGCATCGACGTAGGCAGCGGAATTGGAAAATCCTCTGATGAACCCTCGAAGTTGGTGATATTATTGTTGAGGTCGGTCTCAAACTGCTGTTCAACGTCGATAACCTCGATGGCGTTAAGCACATTTAAATCCAAATTCGGCAAATCCTCCGTGATGTCGATAACTTCTTGCAAACTTGCAAAAAGATCGTCATAAGTTTGCGGGCAACCTTCCGACAACGTATCAAGACTAGGCTTCTTTAAAACGACCGGCGTGGTAAGTATTTCTTCCTTAATAATTAATGGTAAGGAACTTCTTTTTTTAACTACCTCACTCGATTTTAAAATACAATTAACTAATTTTTTGTTTTCCTTTTTAGGACTAGCAGCAATGATGGCAATCTTCGGTTTCTTCACAGGTTTCTTCGGCTTCAACTTCACCATTTGTTTCGCAATTTTATTTTTCGCGATAAGTTTAATTTTTGAAATTGGATCCTTGTTGGTTGTGAGAATAATATCCGGTAACGTAGGTGACGGAATACGTTTCAATTGGACAATTGGAAACGCAGAATCCCTTAAAATGTTTTTAATTTTCTCCGTCTCTTTTCCACGCATTCTCTCTTCTTCTTTCTCTGCTATTTTAATCAAAATTTCCTCAAAATCTTCCTTATTAGATGAACTCGATTCACAAACTACTTTTCCCGATAACTCGACCCGGGGTGGTTTAACAAGAGGTGCTTTTAATTTTGATAAATTATTTTTTCTAGTGACCCCTTGCTCAAAACTAAGTTCGAGTTCCGATTTTACAATTTCTGAAACTTCCGGCAAATCATTATGGAAATTAGATTGGAAAACGAAATCTAATTCTTCATCAACATAATTTAAATTATCGAGATCAAAAGCATTGATTTTAATCTGCTTCCGTATTTCCATTTGAAAAAGTTTTTCCGTAGTACGAGACATCGCAACAGGTTTCTCGGAACTGAATGAATATTTCGACGAAAAATGCTGAGATTTAAGTGGAATCCTTATCTTATCTCCGGGGAGAACGGGGACGACGGGGAAGACAACGAAACGAGAGGCAGTGTTATTCTGTAGACTTTTCGTCTACAAATTTCTTAATATCTTTTATGTGCACGTGTTTGAAAATTTTTCCCTCTAGATTTTTAAGATCAAAAATTACAGGAGAAATTTTCTTTTTAATAAAAAATGGACCACTAAATTTTTCCAATAATTTTGCGCTTTTTTTCTGCATTTTATTGGAAAGATGAAAATTTCTTTTTAATACTTTTTCACCGATAATTGGACACCATTCTCTTTTCCTCAGATTATAATGTTTTTGTTGATAATGAAAATTACGAGCAAGATTTAAACGAACTAATTCAAGAGCATTTTGAATTTTTTTAATACGAATATTGGTATTCGTATTATCTAGGGAGTTTAAACGCGAGTCTTGGAAACCTGGTGGTAGAAATTCACGGCCGGTGGTAAGGTAGGCTGGCGTATAACCTGTAGCTGAGTGGCGCGCGGTGTTGTAGGCGAACTGCAACTCCGGTAGATGGCGATCCCAGTCCGATTTCTTCTCGTCCATGAATTGTCGGATCATCGTCTTTATCACCTTGTTGACTCGTTCCACTGGATTACATTGAGGAGAATAAGGTGGTGTCAGACGGTGTGTAATACCAAAATCTTCCAAGAAATTTTTAAACTCGTTGCTAATAAATTGTCTGCCATTATCTGATACAATTATTCTTGGACATCCAAAACGAAAAAATATCTCTTTTAATGTAGAAATTAACAAAACAGTAGTCGCTTTCCTCAGAGGTTTGAATTCTGCCCACTTCGTAAATCTATTCTGGATAACACATAATATTGTGTTACCGGAAGTTGTCCTCGGAAGTGGTCCGACGAAATCCACGGATAACATTTCCCACGGATTTTCAACATTTGTAGAATGCAATTTATTATGAGCAGCTTGCTGAGAACTTTTATTCTTTTGACAATTTTCGCAGTTTCTTACATATTCAGTACCATCTCTAAGCATACCAGGCCAAAAGAAAAATTCTCCCAGACGAGCGAGAGTTTTTGCGACTCCCAGATGACCTGCAGTTGGTTCGTCGTGGACTTTTTTAAGGATGTCATCACGTTCTTCTTTCGGGATACATAATTTCCATTGTTCGTTATAAGGAGTTTCTTTGTAATCCAAGGAGTGAAGTACATGATGAAATAATCTTCCTTCTTCAATCCTGAAGTCCGGGTTTCGGTCTGGATGTTCTTCGGTTAATTTAAATTGGCGTTGATACCAGGGGCAAGATGGTAATTTATTTAATACTGAGACTTGAAGCGGCACACGAGATAAATAGTCAGGCAATCTATTTTCGATGCCTTTTTTATACCGAACTTCAAAATCCCATTGTGACAGCTCCATAATCCAGCGAGCCAAACGTCCAGAAGGAGTTTCAATGTTGTTCAGCCATTTTAGAGCCTGGTGGTCGGTGATCACGATGAAATGATAACCCTCAAGATAATGACGCATTTTCCACACACCCCATTTGACGGCTAAACATTCTAGTTCCGTTGCTGAATAATTTTTCTCCGCTGGGTTAAGAGTTCTACTGGCATATGCAATAACTACTTCTTCTTCTCCTTCATTTTGAGTTAAAACTGCTCCAAGTCCTAACAAACTTGCATCCGTTTGTAGAAAAAATGTTTTAGTCCAATCTGGACATGCTAACACTGGTGCTTCTGTAAATTTCCGTTTAATTTCGTCGAAAGCTGCCTGTTGATTTTCATCCCAATGCCAAACAGTGTCCTTTTTCAAAAGATGAATCAGCGGTGCAGTTAATTAAGAAATATTTTTAACAAAACGACGATACCACGAAATCATTCCAATAAATGACCTTAATTCTTTGATGTTTGTAGGGGGTTTAATTTCCAAAATGGCGTCCACCTTTTCTGGATCTGGATGAAGACCTTTTTCGTCGACTAAATGTCCTAGGTAAGTTAATTGTTTTCTCGCGAAAAAACATTTATCCCAATTTGGAATTAATTTGGCTTCACGTAATCTTTGAAACACTTGTTCTAGGAGATGAAGATGTTCTTCAAATGTTTCCGAGGTCACAACGATGTCATCGAGGTAAGAAAATACTCTAGGTGCGAGTTCTGCTGGGATAACTAGATCGATTAATCGTTGGAAAGTTGCTGGTGCTGCGTGAAGACCAAATGGCATAACAAGAAATTCGAAAAGACCCAAACCAGGTACTGTAAAAGCTGTAAGTGGAATGCTTTCTTCGGTGAGTTGAACTTGCCAGTATCCATTTTTTAAATCCAATGTTGACAGGTATTTTGCTCCTTTAAGTTGATCGAGTATACTGGTAATACGGGGAATTGGATATGCATCCTTCTTAGTAATTTTGTTGAGCCTTCTGAAGTCAATACAAAATCTTAATTTTCCATTTTTTTCGCTTAATCATTACGACTGGAGAACTCCAGGGGCTCCTAGATTTCCTGATTACCTTCTGTTTCAACATTTCTAGAGTTTCTTGGCGCATCATTTCCTGAGTCACTGGATTCCTAGGCTGGTAGCGTTGTTTAATGGGCGTATGATCTTCTAAACGAATTTCATGTTTGAGTAACGGTGTACATCCTTGAATTTCCGAGAATAGGGCTTTTTCCTTTTCCAATAATAGATCAAGAGATTTTTCTTGATCTAAATCCATTGATTTTAATCCAGGAGATCCTACTTCACATACTTCTATACGAAAAGCATTTTTAACTAGTTGGATGTCTTGGTTATTAACTAATAAAGAAAAATTTAGTTTTTTAAGCAAGTCTATACCGATTAACATAGACTGCATTAGACCAGGTAAAACGAGAAATTTATGTTTAACCATGGTTCTTCCGACCAGAATCTTCATTTGAAAACTAGTGTTCACTTTATATTGTGAACCGTTGGCTAAAGCAATCTTGATGTCCTCTAAACACGATACTCCACCCAGCTTAGCTAGACGATTTGCTGTCTCGGGGTTAATAAATGATGAGACGGCACCTGTGTCGACTATAGCGAAGAAAAAGACATCCTCACAATTGCATTTCACGAAAATTCTGGAGTCGGGGATTAGTAAGGCCGAGCTTACTCCTTTTGCTCGACCTTTTTGTCGTTTCCCGACGGATGGCACTTACAGTCACGCGTAAAAATATCTTCTTTCCCACAATAGGAACAGAACTTCTTTGGTCTATTGCGACACACATTACGCCGATGACCCGGTTTACCGCATCTCCAACAGTGAGTTTTCGGATCAAAAGGTACACTCACTTCTGCTAGTTGATTAGTAGGAGTCTTCTCCTGCTTATCTTCCGTCTTCATCGTACTAACTATCTCTGCCACCTCTTCTACACGTTGAATCAAAGAACTAACACTATCAACTTCCGATCTTCTTATATGCAATCTATATATTGGCTGCATGTTCCAATATAAAGTATCTAGTTGCCGATCATTGCTATATCCTCCATGTCTTCGCATCAAAGTTCCAAGAGAATTCGCATAACTCCTAATTGAGTCATTTTTACCCTGAATTTTATTAGAAATTTAAGACTCCAGATTTCTAAGCTCACCTGGAGATAAATAGAACCTCCTTAACGATGCTGTTAATTGAGCTAACGAGTGGGTACTGGAAATCTCGTTTCTGTACCATAGGAGAGCATCTCCACGTAAAAGTTCCGGGAAACCACGAAGAAGTTGTTGGTCCGAGAACCCATATGCAGCTTGGAGTTCTTCTACTCTCTCCAAAAATGCGTAAGGATCATGACCATCAAAATTACAACTCCATTTCCTCATCGAATCTAACACATAAGTGTCACTAACTCCCGAAGAAGGTGATGATGCACCCAAGGGTACAAAATCCACTGGATGATTTGAAATTGAAGGAACCGCAAACTGTTGTTGTTGAAGTTGTTGTTGATGATGCTGTTGTTGTTGTTGATGTTGTTGTTGTTGATGTTGTTGTTGTTGTTGTTGTTGTTGTTGTTGTTGTTGTTGTTGTTGTTGTTGTTGTTGTTGTTGTTGTTGTTGTTGTTGTTGTTGTTGTTGTTGTTGATGTCCAGAAGTTTGTGGATCCTCTAGAGCCAATAGATCTCTAGACCTATCGTCTTCTTCCTTATAGTCCTCTGGATCCGGTGGTTTATCAAATATTTCAGGATTAGCTCTAACAAAAGCTACCATACGCTGCCTCAGTTGAGCCACAGTTCCCTCAGAATCTATCTGGTATGCTTCTAGCTCCACCATCAGATCCGCTTTGCTCATGTCGTAAATCCATTTCACTCCCATTGTAAAAGCTTGGTCGTTAAAAGTACTTCCAGGTAACAAGGTCTAGTGTATTCTGAGCTTCGGAGCAGCTGATGTGGTTATATATACCAGAAGAGCCCTCTATCGGACCACGAAGACACCACTGAGGGGAGTGGGAAGGAGTCGAGCAGAGGGGACAATCAAAAGGAGAAAGGAAAATAAAATCCGAAGAGAAGGAGAACTTGAACTAAAGTAAGGTTAAACTAATTTACGAAGGAGAATTTTCTTCTAGGAGAACAAGGAAAAGAAAATTTATATGGGAAAATAAGAGGTAAGGAAATTTAAATACTTAGGAAAAGAAAAATTTTTGGATATTTTCTAACCTCAGTTTTTATTGCAGCAATCTCTAGTGAAGATTCCACGTCGACAACATTTCGAGCAAAATTTAATTGGCATGTTTCTACACGATGTCCTCCGATGTCCATCCTGTCCACAGCGCCAACATGCAGTACGATTATTGTACTGTCCCAGATCTACCCTAGGCACACTATTTAGAGCCCTATTTGGTCCTTTCGTCTCTTCATATGACAGCTGCGTCCAAAAGAAACTCTCCTTCCAATCCAAAGCTGTATCGAAATCCAAATTCTTTAACCGAACTTCAAACTTTCTCATTTCACTCTCCAGCAACATTTCCGGAAAAACTCGACGTAATTGTACATTAGAGATTCGATGTCTTCTCACTATCTTAGCCACTTCCTGTAGAGCCTCCCATAGTTCAGATGGAGAAAAACGACGATTAATACTCTGGAAAATTCTGAAGATCTCGTAGTCCTGAAGATGATTCCCCATGTTGAAATCCCACGAAGCAACAACGAGCAACGAAGAAAAAACAACGAAAGCAACGAAAGCAGCAAAAGAAAATTACGAATTTTATTCTGTATAACCGTATGGTAAGCGCAATAAAATCGTTATGACCGATCCGACTGTGTAACGCCCTATTTAAACCTGAATTCTTCCCCCACTCTTGCGTATTTATCTACCTTTAAAAAACGCCATAAAAAAAAAAAAAAAATTTTCCGATACGCAAGACGCGATAAAAAACAAAAAAAAAATGGGGTTACAACCCTTAAAAACAGAAAGAATCCATTTTTCTTTAATTTTTCTTCGTTTTCACACCACAAAAGAAACCACTAAAAAAAATGTAAGCGAGACCCTAGTGCTGGCAAAAAGAAATACTAACTTTAGTCCCTGTTCGGGCGCCATGTAATGATATGATTTTTATATGCTACGGAATTCGCTCGCCGGATGGAGTCCGGGTACCTTATTATTTTATTTAAGAACAATTTTAGGCGAAAAGCGCCATCTTTATATCAAAACAATAATTTACTAGTAGGGAGATTATTAGGACCAAATTTGGAAAAGGTGTAGTCATTAACTAGGCCAAATTTAAACCTTCGTAAGTAAGTATATTGTAACAAAATAATATTTAATAACAAAAGTAAATAATATAATAAAATAATACTAATAAAGTTAATACTTGAAAATTAATGAGAATTAAGAATTGAATAAAATTAAATGTAAAAATATATATAACTAAAATGTTCGTAGAGAGCAGTTAGAATTTAATTAACAATAATAAAATAAAGAATATAAAATTAATAACAAAATAGAGAATTTAAGTACATAAAATAGCCCTAGAGTCTCGCTCAGTTGTCGTTGACCAAGTTGCCATTTTCTCCTGAGAGTCTGTAAAATAAATAAAGAAAACCCGGTGTTAATAATTAACCCTTATTTGCCTTCCGTGGCATTTAACAAATTATTCGCGAAACCGTTCTAGAATTAGTTTCCGTATTTTACGTAACCGACGATTCCCTGAGCGCACTAGAAAATTAACCATTATGCTTCTAGGGGTTAATTCAAAATTTCGGCAAGCTACCGAAATTCTTGCCAGAACAATAAAATACGTGAATTTAAATTTGATCTATTAAGTTGACTCTAGGAACACAATTTCTACTCCTGAGAGCACCCGGGATAAGAATTTGTGTCCGTCGTCACCACGGGTGGACAGAAGAGCGCCTCTGGACACCGGGGGTGGTAAGCAAAGCATTTAAAACTAGAAAATGTCTAGCAACCTTCCACGAGAGCACCCCTGGTTAGTCGCCAAACACCTGGTAAAAGAAAGTTCGTTCGACCTAAGAGCACCTGGGTAGAACGAACATTTCTCTTGTCGGCATACTACTCACAGAAGAGCACCTCTCCTGAGTATAATGCCCATGAGTTCGTACCTGTTAGGCAAGAAGAGCACCTCGAGCCATGGCGGTAGACGAACTGACGATCTACGATCGTGCAGCGAGGTACCTTGGTCTCTCGTGAGCTAGAGAGACGAACGAGTATGGAAGGGGAGAGAGAGACACGACTCTGCGTGCGCCGACGTTTCTCGCTCTCTCCAATGGCTAGCGCGACGACTATGGCAATTGCTTATGCATTGCAATATACCTTCGTTACAATTCATTAATGTCTCATTGTTAATAAATTAATGATTGATAGTTAATTTATTTATAATTCATTATTGATTCATTGTTAATTCATAGTTGATTCACTAATGACACATTGTTGATTCATTAATGATTCATAGTTGATTTTTTATGATTCATTAATGACTCATTGTTAATTAATTGTTGATTTATTAATGACTTATAGTTGATTTATTTATAATTAATTGTTGATTCATTAATTATTCATAGTTGATTTATTAATGGTTCATAGTTGATTTTTTATGATTCATTCTTGATTCATTAATGATTCATTGTTGATTCATTAATGACTAATTGTTGATTTATTAATGCTTCAGTGTTGATTTATTAATTATTTACTGTTTTTTTCATTAATGATCTGTCTTAAATATCCAACTATTATTGAAAATGAATGATGAAATGTTAATAGTAGTGAATAAACTCCATACATTAGGTTGAAAAACTTATCGATGTCGAGTAAAAATGCTTGGTATTGTAGATTTAGTAGATTTTAGTAGATTTAGTAGAAATGATATCTTATTTTAAAATAAATAGATATTTTTTCCAAATATTTCTGGGCTGTTCCTGTAGAGAATAAAAATGGAAAAGATGTTACTGATGCAATGTAATATTTAGTAAATAAATGTATTCCAAAATACCTGCATTCAGATAATGAAAAGAAAATAATCTTACAATTAACAATTTGAATCAGAAACGAAAATGAATAAAATTACTTTTAATCAGCATGCAGGAATCTAAAAAATGTCAGTTGTTGAACGATTTAATAGAACACTTAAGAGTGAAGGTGTAAATTTAGAAGTTGTTGACACATTAAAAGTACGTTTTTTAAAATTAAAAAAAGTACCGCAGTGAATACCAAAGTTAAAAAAATCATGATAAAGTACGAGTCATCAAATAAAACATTAACTAAAACATTCACCATTGGGGTCGTCCATAAATTAATTAAAACATTTATGGGGGAGGGTCTACACGGAAAAAAAGTACGTGAATCCTTCCTTGAAAGTGCTTGACTTTTGGATAGGACACAAAATACAAGGCTGTATCATATACTTTTTATTAGAAAATATAGAAAAGTCCTAGAGTTATTCTAGTACTAGTATGGGCAACAGTGTTTTTTAAATTTTAACGAAAAGTCATTTGTTCAGTTTTATAAAGTACGTGAAAGATTAGTTGACTGCGCTTGAAAATTCTGTAGAGCATGCGCAGTGTGTGTAATGAGTGTGAATAAAGCTTTATCTTAGCTGCTTGTTCTGCGCATGGAACATATGCGCCACCCTTTATATATTACCTAACCCAACTTCACTTCATTAACAATAAACTTAATCAATTGTAATGACATGTTCCAATGTATACCTAATGTATATCGTGACTTAATAAAATGTTTTGTTTAATATATTCTTTATAATAAGCGTAACTTATTACATGGTGTCAGAAATAAAGGAACCATCAAATTAAAACTACACAAGAAGTAGTGTAAATTGGTTTGAAAATGTGTAACAGTGCACACTTTTTCTAAATTCGATGAGAAAGGAAATCGTTTCATTAATATAACTCATCATTAAGTTGTCAATCTTTTGGATTTAACTTAAATCTGAAGTATTTATTATATTCTTATAAAATGGCAACAAACGAACGTGTATTACCGGAATTAGACTGTTCTAACCTCGCAAATGACTGGCAGAGATGGAAACGCAGTTTTATGGTGTTTATGATTGCTAATAATAAATCAAGTGAACCAGAACCAAGAAAAATTGCAAATTTTATCTGGTTAATTGGTACAGGTGGGGCAGACATATACAATGCACTGTTTCCAAATGATGGAACAGAAAATTCATTGCTTGGAACGGTGACAACAGGAGACGTAGTTGTACAACGTACACTTAACGATGTATTGGAGAAATTTGATCAACATTGTTTGCCTCAAAGAAATGTCGCCATGGAATCATACAAATTTAATGTTATTTCACAAAAAGAACGACAATCTTTTCTTGAATTTGAAACTCAATTGCGAACACAAGTACGTCACTGTAAATTCCAATGTGCATGTGGACAATCATATGAAGATCGCATGCTGCGTGACAGAATTATCGTTGGTGTTAACGATAAGAAGTTGCAATTAAAATTGCTAGATGGTCATGAAGAACAACTGGCACGTGTTATCGAAACGTGCAAAACATACGAAGCAGCCAACACAAATAAAAGCATCTTGGACGCAAAGCAGACATCTGTGGTAAATTCAGTCAAAACGAGTGAAAATGGAGTGTCGACAGCAGTTGGTGCTAACAATCGTGTCTGCTTCAACTGTGGAGGACAATGGAAATTTGGTCATCTGGAGGAATGTAAGGCGAAGGAGATCATCTGCCGATCGTGCTCAAAAAAAGGTCATTTCCAAAAAATGTGCCGAAAATCCAAGAAGCCAATATGGGACTCGAAGCAAACTAAAAAAAGTGATAACAGCAGACAAGATGTCGCAGGAATCAACTGGAGTGATGTACAAGGTAACAGTCAAGATAAAAATATCAATGTAACTAGCGAATTTAACTGTAAAAATAATTTTAGGTTAGATTCAATCGGATCAAAATGTAAGCGTTGGACAAAAGAATTTTTGGTAGGAAATGAAATCATAACTTTTAAATTGGACACTGGAGCTGATATTAACTGCATTCCTTTAAATTTAGTTAAAAAATTAAAATTAAAACTGGATAAACGATATGACTTAAACGTTTTCGATTACAGTGATAACAAAATTAAGATTTTTGGTACTACTAAACTTAATTGCTTGGATTTAAACTTAAGAACACAACGATTAATCGAATTTGTAGTTGTTACTGACAGGTGTGAACCGGTATTGGGTTTAGAAACGTGTGAGAATTTAGGATTGGTTAAACGTTTGGACGTGAGAAGTGTTGTCAGTATAGAATCAAAGGAATTATTCGTGGATACGTATCAGGACGTTTTTAATGGTTATGGTAAGTTCCCTGGAACCTTTTCGATTCGATTAAAAGAAAATTCAAAGCCAGTGCTTCACTATAGGAAACGGATACCAATTTCATTGACAGAAAAACTTAAAACGGGACTTGATACAATGGAACAAAACAATATCATTTCGCGTGTTGATTACCCGACCGATTGGGTAAATAATTTACAAATCGTTGAACAGCCTAACGGAGATATTCGGATTTGTTTAGATCCAAAACCACTCAATGAATGTATTATGCGTGAACATTTTCTAATTCCGACAATCGATGATTTAACGTCAAAATTAGTAAATAAACGAATTTTCTCGATTATTGATATGAACAAGGGTTTTTGGCATATGGAACTTGATAAGGCGAGCTCAGACCTAACAACTTTCATGACCCCCTTTGGTAGATTTAAATTCAATCGCGTGCCTTTTGGCCTTAATTGTGCCCCAGAAATGTTTCAGCGAAAAATGATTGAAATTTTTGGCGATATTCCGGGAGTAATGATGTATTTTGACGATATGTGTATTCACGCGGAAAATGAAATTGAACATGATCAGATCATGGAAGTGGTAATGGAAAGAGCTCGAATCAACAATATCAAATTTAATCCAAATAAAATTCAGTATCGACTACGTGAAGTGAAATTTATGGGAAACATTTTGTCGGACGGGAAAATTAAACCAGATTCAAAATACAGGGACGCAATTTTGAAAATGGAAAAACCCAAAAATAAATCAGACGTTTTAAGATTCTTAGGCCTCCTTAAGTACTTGGCAAAGTTTATTCCAAATCTCTCTAAGCAATCAGCGGAATTGCGAAATTTAACTCGAAACAATGTAGAATTCGTTTGGACGGACAAACATGATACGGAATTTAAAAATTTGTTAAGTATTGTAACCTCTGAACAGGTATTAGCGATTTATGATCCGAAGCTGCCAGTAATCGTTCAGACTGATGCGTCCAAGGATGGACTCGGTTGTGTACTCGTTCAAAATGGACATCCTGTCGCGTTCGCGTCTCGAACCCTTAGTACAAGTGAACAAAAGTGGGCACAGATCGAAAAAGAACTCCTAGCTATTGTTTTTGCATGTGATCGGTTTCATTTCTTTTTGTACGGACGAGATTTTATCGTCGAAAGCGATCATAAACCTCTAGAAACTTTGGTTAAACGTGATATTGATGACGTAACAATGCGTCTTCAAAGAATGTTCATGTTTCTTCTCAAATATTCGCAAATGACCGTTGTTTACAAACCAGGAAAAGAAATTCTAGTGGCTGATTGCTTATCAAGAGCACAATTATCAGATATTTCGGAAATTAGAGAACTTTCGGGAGTCATTCATTCGGTAACAAAATCGGTTTGTTTTACGGAAGAAAATTACACATTCTATCGGGAAACCTTAGATAATGATAAAGAATATTCTCGAATTTGTAATTACGTTCAAAATGGCTGGCCGCGATTTCATCAATTGGATGATTTGAGTAAGCATTTTTATAAATTAAAGTCGGAATTGCATGTTGAAAATGGCTTACTATTTTTAAATGACAGATTGGTCATCCCAACAGACATGCATCGTAAAATATCAATTTGGCTACATTTACCTCATCTCGGAATTGAGAAAACTCTTGCACGTGCAAGAAAGCTATATTACTGGCCTGGAATGAATGCCCAAATTAAAGAATTAGTTTCATCTTGCAACATTTGCGAAAAATTCAAACGAAATAATCAGAAAGAACCATTAGTTCAGGAAGAAATACCGAAATATCCGTTTCATATTGTAGCAATCGACCTCTTTGAATACGCAGGTCGAGATTACATTGCGATTATTGATGCTTACTCAAATTACCTAATGTCCGTGAAAATTCAAAACAAAACATCAAAACACATAATCAGTGTAATTTGTCAGTTGTTCGATAAACTCGGATATCCATCAATCATAAAATCTGACAACATACCATTCGGATCTTCTGAATTTGAGCGTTTTTCAGTCGAATATAATATCCAATTGAGATTTTCAAGTCCTAGATATCCACAGAGCAATGGCTTGGCTGAGAAAGGAGTAGCAATTGCAAAAAACATTCTTAAGCGCTGCTTTGAAGCAAATGATGTCGATCAATTTCAATATCGTTTGCTAGAATATAACACAACACCTCTTGCGACCATGCATGTTTCTCCGTCAGAATTATTTTTTAGTAGACTTTTAAAAACAAAATTACCAGTAACGGATTCGCTCTTGTTTAAAAAAAACTTTAATGAATCAGAAATTCAAAATAAATTAAAACAAAAAAAGGAAAAGCAAAAATATTACTATGATCGAAACGCTAAGTCATTACCGTTATTAAATGTAGGTGATCTTGTTATTTTTAAGAAAAATTCCAAAGAATGGCAATATGGAAAAATTATTGCAAGTTACAATAGTCACTCGTTTATTATCAAAGATAGTTTTGACAATCATTTTAGACGTAACAGACGTTTTATTGCTAAAACTAAAAATGAAGATTTTGCTGCTAGTGATTTGTTGTTTGAAGAAGATTTTGTAATCGATTGTAAAAATAACTCGAATAGTTTTAAAGAAATTGAAATTGTAACTCCATCTCAAATTAGTCGCAATGAAATTAATACCTCAGATTCTTCGTCAATAGTAGAAACTTCAACGAATCAGAATACAAAGTCGTGTGATGTAACTGAACCAGTTTCTTCGAAAAAAACAAAAAACTATGCAACCTCGTTTGCTGATCAACCAATTCCAGAGGAGAATGGTTCAGAAGCAATTAGTTCTCAAACATTAAGTGTATCACCAACAAAACCACTAAGAACTAAAAGTGGTCGTGTTATTAATCCTCCAAAGCGTTTTGGTCGAGATTATGGTGTTGATAAGTTATTTAAACAAGTTTAAGTAAATATTAAATAAAAAAAAAAAAAAAAAAGCATGTAATGAGTGTGAATAAAGCTTTATCTTAGCTGCTTGTTCTGCGCATGGAACATATGCGCCACCCTTTATATATTACCTAACCCAACTTCACTTCATTAACAATAAACTTAATCAATTGTAATGACATGTTCCAATGTATACCTAATGTATATCGTGACTTAATAAAATGTTTTGTTTAATATATTCTTTATAATAAGCGTAACTTATTACAGTGTGCGTTGCGCGTTTCTACCCAAGGTAAATGCCAGCTGATCGTCTGTTTCCATTTGTGTTAATTTCAGATGTGAATATACTATTATTTTATGAAAAACAAATAGTGTTAATATATATTTGTCTTCAAGAATTGACTTTCAAAAAAATATTTTTTATTTTGTGTTTCTCACAAAACAGAATGTTATGTAAGTATCATTTTTCAGTGAAATAGCATGTCTCAGAAGTCGTGAAAAATTTCACCATGTGGTATATAAGAACAATTCGATACGTACTTTTAAGTGTTAAAAGTGTGTTTATATTTAAGTTATACGCGAATATATGTGTGTGTTATAGGTTAGTTCATAAGTGTTGACGAACGTCGAAAAGTGATACAATAATTGTTCTTTGTTTGTGTAATTAATTATCCAAATATGTGAATAAATTTCAGAAAAACTGTGTGAACAAGTGGAAATTATTTTTTTTATTTTACAATTTTTTTGAAAGTCAATGAAATTCTTAAGCAAGGTTATTTTAGAAATTTTCATTGACTGCTTTTGAAACTCTCATGCAAAAGTACAAGACTGTTTTCAGTATTTTGTGTCGTATCCTAAAGTCAAGTATCGAGTCAATGAAAATTTCACGTATTTTTTTTCCGTGTAGCTAGTTCTTACGAACAATAGAAAAAATTGAGCTGATGTATGTAAAATATCTTACTAGGAGGAGGGGGGGGGAAGGTTAAATTTTCAAAAAATATTTTACGTAATTTATGGACGGCCCCATTGACAAAGTTGTATCAACTACACCTGTGACTTATAAGATCAATAATTACTATAGGACCAACCAATAAGTAAAATATCCTGGTACATATCTTGTAGAAAAAGTTGTCAAGTCTCGTGGAAATAAAATTTTGATTAAGTGGTTAGACTTTAATTATTATCAAAACAGTTGGATAGATAAGACAAATTATTAATGAATCAACTAACAATTATTATTGTTGACTATTGAAAACTACTTAAATTGTATTATAATGTATATTTTATAAGGATTTTATAGAGAGGAACTTCTTAAAGTAAAATATTCTGATACATACATTCTATAGCAATAGTTCTTAAGACTCGTGGTATTAAAATATTTGTCAAGTGGTTAGGCTTCGATAATTCTCATAATAGTTGGATATATAAGACAAATCAATAATGAAT
This sequence comes from Leptopilina syphax, assembly GCA_032872505.1. Lineage (NCBI taxonomy): Eukaryota > Metazoa > Arthropoda > Insecta > Hymenoptera > Figitidae > Leptopilina > Leptopilina syphax. Next base: position 25,348,187 of record CM065474.1, read on the forward strand.
TAATAATGTTTCATTATTTTATTAACAGTCAATCATTAATGAATCAACAATGAATCATAAATAAATCAAGTATGAATCAATAATGAATTAATGTTAACTACAAAAAAGACTAGTTAATTTGAATTATAGTGTATATTTTGTAAGAATGCTATAAAGAGGAACAGTTTAAAGTAAAATATTCTGAAGTACATATATCTTGTAGAAAAAGTTGTCAATTCTCGTGAGACTAAAATATTAATCAATCGCTTAGGCTTTGAAAATTCTCCTATTAGTAGGATATTTGTATAAGACAAATCATTAATGAATCAATAATGAATTATTAATAAAATCATTAATTAATCAATAAAGAATCAACTATCAATCATAAATAAATCAACTTCAAAACATTAATAAATTAACAATGAATTAATGTTAAATATTAAAAAGCTACCTATAGTGAATTATAATGTATATATTTTATAAAAAATCTATAAAAAGGAACTTCTTAAAGTAAAATATCCTGATGCATTTTATAATACAAATCAATAATGATCAATAATGATCATTAATAAATCAGTCATAAATCATTAATGAATCAACTAACTAATTAAGCAAGCCAACGATTTGTCAAAAAAAAGCAAAAGGAGTCTTTGTCTTAGTCAAAGTGATAGTCAAAGTCTTAGTAAAGTTAACGTTCAAGTCTTATTCCAAGTCTTAATCAACGTCTTAGTCTAAGTCTCGGTCAAAGTATTGGTCACAGTCCAAGTCTTAGTCATGATCAAAGTCTAAGTCAAAGTCTTAGCCATGGTGAAAGTCAAAGCCTTAGTCAAATTCTTGGTCAAAGTCTCGTCCAAAGTCCTAGTCTTAGTCCAAGTCAAAGTTTCAGTCTTTGACTTTGACCATAGTAGTCTTAGACTTAGATTTACTTTGATTTTCTTTGATAAATCGTTGACTTGGTTTAGATTTTAAATAAAATTTCATTCGTAATTAAAAATAACAGTAAAATGAATTATTTTTTATCCATTCTGGTGTTATTTTTAATACCTCACGATTTATTGTGTATGGATTCCTATTCAATTCAACATGCTCCTTTTGTCAATACCACGAATCCAATCTTGTCAAAGTATAACTCTCCTAGTTAAGTCAGCTAGTATAATTAGTCATTTTGAAAGTTTTCTTAGTTGTGCATGCGCATGTTTCTGCTTTAGCGGTATTTGGCTCTGTGAATCGTGAATTTACGTGAATCGTGGAATTTTTTTATGCATATAGAATGGGTTTTCTATGTCTTCCACGTTTTAAAATGAAGCTATTACATTGTATATCACTAATATAATGTAATTATAAGTAGTCAATTATTTCAGACATTTTAGATTTAGTTCCAGTCTAAAATTAATTTCATACAAGCGGTATCAACATTTTTTAGTATTCTAATTAGTTTTGTTAAAACGTACTTTACCATTGCAATATGTAATGCATGGATTTGGATGCATTTACATTAAGTTCTTGACAAGCAAGTAAAATGGTGTATATTTAATTATTCATTTCTTGTTAAGTCATTAACGATTCTTTAATAATTCATTATTGATTCATGGTTAACTTATTGATTCATTAATGCTTCATTATTGATTCATTGTTGATTCATTGTTTATTCATTAATGATTCATTATTGATTCATTGTTGATTCATTGTTGATTCATTAATGATTCATTATTGACTCATTAATGATTCATTATTGATTCATGGTTAACTTATTAATGATTCATTATTGATTCATTGTTTATTCACTAATGATTCATTAATGATTCATTATTGACTCATTAATGATTCATTATTGATTCATTATTGATTCATTATTGATTCATTAATGATTCATTGTTGAATCATTAATGATTCATTATTGATTCATTGTTGATTCATTAATGATTCATTGTTGATTCATTAATGATTCATTGTTGATTCATTATTGATTCATTAATGATTCATTAATGATTCATTATTGATTCATTAATAATTCATTATTGATTCATTGTTGATTAATTATTGACTCATTAATGATTCATTATTGATTCATTGTTGATTCATTAATGATTCATTATTGATCCATTCATTCATTGTTGTTTTATTATTGATTTATAAATGATTCATTTTTGATTTATTAAGGGGTTACATCACTTTGACCCGACCAAAAAATACGCTTTTTCAACAATTTTTATTTAACAATAGAAATTTTTTTAAAAATTCCAGTGTTAGTTTGATGCAATCTTATAAGGTGTAAGCTTACGTTGACCTTATACTATACGCTGTGATTATTGTCATAAGATTACCGTAACCTTGCATGTAATCTTACGTTGACATTAAGGTGTCAATTTTTTTTAAATATAATGATAAGAGTACAATATTAATTCCCCTTTAAATGTTTCCATCATCCAATTTTTTTAAGAGTTTTCTTTTTATAATATATTTTTCAGATTTTTGAAAAATGTATTTTTATATATTTTATATATAATATTTCGATGTACTTTTCAAACATATTACAACTTGTTTAAGTGAATATTATTTAAATATTATGTAAAATTCATTTGTTTTCTATTTATATTAACCTTCTTGTTTCACAAAATTGCTGGTGTATGGCTGATTCATTAAGGATCCATTATTAATTCATTATTGACTTATTAATGATTCATTATTGATTCATTAAAGATTCATTATTGATTCATTAATGATACATAGTTGATTCAATAATGATTCCTAGATGATTCAATAATGATTTATAATTGATTAATTATAGTAATTCATTGTTGATTCATTAATGATTTATATCTGATTCATTAATGATGCATTATTGATTCATTAATGATACATTAATGATTCATTGTTGATTCATTCATGATTTATGACTGATTCTTCGTTTAATTCTTTAATGGTCTATGGCTGATTCGTTAATGATCTATTAATGATTCATAGTTGACTCATTAATTATTTATAGCTGATGAATTAATGATGAATAATTGATTTATTACTGATTCTTTTTGTTTCACAGTTGATTTATTAATTATTCATAGTTGATTCATAAAGGATTCATTGTTGATTTATTAATGGCTCATTATTGCGATTCACTAATGATTTGTATTATTCAATATATGGCATATTTTTTTAGAAGTTCCTCTTTACAAAAATTCTTATAAAATATACATAACACATAGCACGTTATCTTGCTGTAAGCTTATTCTTTAAGCTTATGAGTGAAGTTCGACAGTAAACTTAAGGTAAACCCAGAAAAACCGTAATATGTCCGCATCATAGTAAACTTACATTATAGACAGTGTAGTGGCACAGTGGTTCAAAATTACAATTTAGTGTTCATAATCACCTACATCCTACAATTTTGACTTTTTTTTTAAATAAATAAAAAAAAGAAAAAGTTGCCTATTATGGCTGCAATAAGTTAAATAGTAGTTTAAATAAAAGTTAGGATAGAAAAGTAAATGTTTATAATAATTATCTCTCTATATTATATAAAGATTTCGTCGCCGGATTCATTGTTTTGAAGTCAAAGGTCAAAAGTCAAAGATCATAGGTCATAGGTCAAGAGACGAACATAACCTAAAAATTAGGTCAAAGATCATAGGGCATATGTCAAAAGATGAACACAACCTCAAAATCAGGTCAAAGATCATAGGTTAAGAGACGAACATAACCTCAAAATTAGGGAATAGATCACACACTAGCGCTGCGCATGGGAAAAATGGAAAACACAATTCATTCACAATTGATAGAATTATAACACTGAAAACAATACTATAATTATTTTACTTTGATAATATTAAAAAAGTATGAGGAACACATGAAAACATATATGACACAGATGAATTAGTGAAACATAAACAAATAATATAGGTTATGTTTTGTGCTACAATGTTTGCCATCTGACCTAACACTGTAAGGAAATTTTAAGGTTATGTTCACCCTCTGACCTATCATTCTGACCTAATTTTGAGGTTTTGTTTGCTTTATGCCCAAGCATTTTGACCTAAATTTGAGGCTATGTTTGCCCTGTGACCATGAAGTAGTATAAGGAGACCGAACGACAATGCAAATTTTGTATTGAAAGTGGAACAGAATTCGGTACCCGAATAGTGGGTGAAAAATACCGAAAGGAACACCAGCGCTACATGTGGTTAAATTGTTGACAATGAGAAGCACAAAACATAACCTATATTATTTGTTTATGTTTCACTAATTCATCTGTGTCATATATGTTTTCATGTGTTCCTCATACTTTTTTAATATTATCAAAGTAAAATAATTATAGTATTGTTTTCAGTGTTATAATTCTATCAATTGTGAATGAATTGTGTTTTCCATTTTTCCCATGCGCAGCGCTAGTGTGTGATCTATTCCCTAATTTTGAGGTTATGTTCGTCTCTTAACCTATGATCTTTGACCTGATTTTGAGGTTGTGTTCATCTTTTGACATATGCCCTATGATCTTTGACCTAATTTTTAGGTTATGTTCGTCTCTTGACCTATGACCTATGATCTTTGACTTTTGACCTTTGACTTCAAAACAATGAATCCGGCGACGAAATCTTTATATAATATAGAGAGATAATTATTATAAACATTTACTTTTCTATCCTAACTTTTATTTAAACTACTATTTAAATTATTGCAGCCATAATAGGCAACTTTTTCTTTTTTTTATTTATTTAAAAAAAAAGTCAAAATTGTAGGATGTAGGTGATTATGAACACTAAATTGTAATTTTGAACCACTGTGCCACTACACTGTCTATAATGTAAGTTTACTATGATGCGGACATATTACGGTTTTTCTGGGTTTACCTTAAGTTTACTGTCGAACTTCACTCATAAGCTTAAAGAATAAGCTTACAGCAAGATAACGTGCTATGTGTGATGTATATTTTATAAGAATTTTTGTAAAGAGGAACTTCTAAAAAAATATGCCATATATTGAATAATACAAATCATTAGTGAATCGCAATAATGAGCCATTAATAAATCAACAATGAATCCTTTATGAATCAACTATGAATAATTAATAAATCAACTGTGAAACAAGAAGAATCAGTAATAAATCAATTATTCATCATTAATTCATCAGCTATAAATAATTAATGAGTCAACTATGAATTATTAATAGATCATTAACGAATCAGCCATAGACCATTAAAGAATTAAACGAAGAATCAGTCATAAATCATGAATGAATCAACAATGAATCATTAATGTATCATTAATGAATCAATAATGCATCATTAATGAATCAGATATAAATCATTAATGAATCAACAATGAATTACTATAATTAATCAATTATAAATCATTATTGAATCATCTAGGAATCATTATTGAATCAACTATGTATCATTAATGAATTAATAATGAATCTTTAATGAATCAATAATGAATCATTAATAAGTCAATAATGAATTAATAATGCCCGTGTGGAAAAATATTGTGGCAGTCTAGAGTCCAATGATTTCCCGATTAGCAATCATCAAGTCCGTCTAATTCTAGACGGTCCATCAAGTCCCGAATCAGTGACTTAACAGATGGGCTTATTAGAAAAAATCTAAGTCAAATATGTCCGCCTAGTACGGTGTTATAAAGACCGTCTAGATTTGGTCTAGGATGTTAAATGCGCATGCGTCGATGTATGCCCAGCTGTTAATTAACATGGCGCCTAATGGCGTCGCGTCGTTTGGCGTCGTTAGATCAGTCAGCGTATGGTGCATTTTCTTTGTGAATTTTAGTATTCGTTGTGGTTTCTGTTTTATGTGAATAATAATGTGCTATGTTGTTGCTGTTTTCTGTATAATTTAATTTTAAATGTGCACTGAAAAAATAGATTTTGATGTGTTTCTATGTGTTTTGACTAGTCGGCTGAATCTAGCAGTCGTACTCAGCATCAATGTTTAGGCGTCATCTACAAATATGCCTCTCCTTCAAATTTAGTAATACTTAATGATTTAAAAAACCATCGAATATTGTTATTTGAGAATAAATTGTACACTAAATAGCAAATTTAGTAAGTTTTTATTTATTAATTTTATTAATTAGTGGTTGACGCCTAAAGATTGGTGCTGAGTACGACTGCTAGTTTCATCCGGCTGTTTTGATTTGCAGTAAATTTTATTTTACAAAAAGACTACTATATCTCCAATGCCAAAGATTGGGAGGGACACAAAGCCTTTCGCTTAAAGAAAGTTGAAGTGAAAAATACAGAAAATTAAAATATTTTTTTATACTTTTTATGTAAAAAAAAGTCATCAAAATTATTTCAAATATAATTAAGTTTTATTATTCTAAGAATAGTTGTCATAACATATAATGAGAAATTTTTAATAGACGTAGATTAGAATTTACTAGCACTGCTGATCAGACCAGAAACGCTGGTCTATTCTAGACGATAGCGTGGAAGTTTCGTTTCAATTTTGAACAGCCGCTCGACAAGACCGTCTGCCCTGGGTCTAGAAAGACGTTAGACAGTCTATTAAGCGCTTGGTCAGCGCCCTAAAATTTTTCCACACGGGTGGATCCTTAATAAATCAGCCATACACCAGCAATTTTGTGAAACAAGAAGGTTATTTTAAATAGAAAACAAATGAATTTTACATAATATTTAAATAATATTCACTTAAACAAGTTGTAATATGTTTGAAAAGTACATCGAAATATTATATATAAAATATATAAAAATACATTTTTCAAAAATCTGAAAAATATATTATAAAAAGAAAACTCTTAAAAAAATTGGATGATGGAAACATTTAAAGGGGAATTAATATTGTACTCTTATCATTATATTTAAAAAAAATTGACACCTTAATGTCAACGTAAGATTACATGCAAGGTTACGGTAATCTTATGACAATAATCACAGCGTATAGTATAAGGTCAACGTAAGCTTACACCTTATAAGATTGCATCAAACTAACACTGGAATTTTTAAAAAAATTTCTATTGTTAAATAAAAATTGTTGAAAAAGCGTATTTTTTGGTCGTGTCAAAGTGATGTAACCCCTTAATAAATCAAAAATGAATCATTTATAAATCAATAATAAAACAACAATGAATGAATGGATCAATAATGAATCATTAATGAATCAACAATGAATCAATAATGAATCATTAATGAGTCAATAATTAATCAACAATGAATCAATAATGAATCATTAATGAATCATTAATGAATCATTAATGAATCAATAATGAATCAACAATGAATCATTAATGAATCAACAATGAATCATTAATGAATCAACAATGAATCAATAATGAATCATTAATGATTCAACAATGAATCATTAATAAATCAATAATGAATCAATAATGAATCATTAATGAGTCAATAATGAATCATTAATGAATCATTAATGAATAAACAATGAATCAATAATGAATCATTAATAAGTTAACCATGAATCAATAATGAATCATTAATGAGTCAATAATGAATCATTAATGAATCAACAATGAATCAACAATGAATCAATAATGAATCATTAATGAATAAACAATGAATCAACAATGAATCAATAATGAAGCATTAATGAATCAATAAGTTAACCATGAATCAATAATGAATTATTAAAGAATCGTTAATGACTTAACAAGAAATGAATAATTAAATATACACCATTTTACTTGCTTGTCAAGAACTTAATGTAAATGCATCCAAATCCATGCATTACATATTGCAATGGTAAAGTACGTTTTAACAAAACTAATTAGAATACTAAAAAATGTTGATACCGCTTGTATGAAATTAATTTTAGACTGGAACTAAATCTAAAATGTCTGAAATAATTGACTACTTATAATTACATTATATTAGTGATATACAATGTAATAGCTTCATTTTAAAACGTGGAAGACATAGAAAACCCATTCTATATGCATAAAAAAATTCCACGATTCACGTAAATTCACGATTCACAGAGCCAAATACCGCTAAAGCAGAAACATGCGCATGCACAACTAAGAAAACTTTCAAAATGACTAATTATACTAGCTGACTTAACTAGGAGAGTTATACTTTGACAAGATTGGATTCGTGGTATTGACAAAAGGAGCATGTTGAATTGAATAGGAATCCATACACAATAAATCGTGAGGTATTAAAAATAACACCAGAATGGATAAAAAATAATTCATTTTACTGTTATTTTTAATTACGAATGAAATTTTATTTAAAATCTAAACCAAGTCAACGATTTATCAAAGAAAATCAAAGTAAATCTAAGTCTAAGACTAACTATGGTCAAAGTCAAAGACTGAAACTTTGACTTGGACTAAGACTAGGACTTTGGACGAGACTTTGACCAAGAATTTGACTAAGGCTTTGACTTTCACCATGGCTAAGACTTTGACTTAGACTTTGATCATGACTAAGACTTGGACTGTGACCAATACTTTGACCGAGACTTAGACTAAGACGTTGATTAAGACTTGGAATAAGACTTGAACGTTAACTTTACTAAGACTTTGACTATCACTTTGACTAAGACAAAGACTCCTTTTGCTTTTTTTTGACAAATCGTTGGCTTGCTTAATTAGTTAGTTGATTCATTAATGATTTATGACTGATTTATTAATGATCATTATTGATCATTATTGATTTGTATTATAAAATGCATCAGGATATTTTACTTTAAGAAGTTCCTTTTTATAGATTTTTTATAAAATATATACATTATAATTCACTATAGGTAGCTTTTTAATATTTAACATTAATTCATTGTTAATTTATTAATGTTTTGAAGTTGATTTATTTATGATTGATAGTTGATTCTTTATTGATTAATTAATGATTTTATTAATAATTCATTATTGATTCATTAATGATTTGTCTTATACAAATATCCTACTAATAGGAGAATTTTCAAAGCCTAAGCGATTGATTAATATTTTAGTCTCACGAGAATTGACAACTTTTTCTACAAGATATATGTACTTCAGAATATTTTACTTTAAACTGTTCCTCTTTATAGCATTCTTACAAAATATACACTATAATTCAAATTAACTAGTCTTTTTTGTAGTTAACATTAATTCATTATTGATTCATACTTGATTTATTTATGATTCATTGTTGATTCATTAATGATTGACTGTTAATAAAATAATGAAACATTATTAATTCATTATTGATTTGTCTTATATATCCAACTATTATGAGAATTATCGAAGCCTAACCACTTGACAAATATTTTAATACCACGAGTCTTAAGAACTATTGCTATAGAATGTATGTATCAGAATATTTTACTTTAAGAAGTTCCTCTCTATAAAATCCTTATAAAATATACATTATAATACAATTTAAGTAGTTTTCAATAGTCAACAATAATAATTGTTAGTTGATTCATTAATAATTTGTCTTATCTATCCAACTGTTTTGATAATAATTAAAGTCTAACCACTTAATCAAAATTTTATTTCCACGAGACTTGACAACTTTTTCTACAAGATATGTACCAGGATATTTTACTTATTGGTTGGTCCTATAGTAATTATTGATCTTATAAGTCACAGGTGTAGTTGATACAACTTTGTCAATGGGGCCGTCCATAAATTACGTAAAATATTTTTTGAAAATTTAACCTTCCCCCCCCCTCCTCCTAGTAAGATATTTTACATACATCAGCTCAATTTTTTCTATTGTTCGTAAGAACTAGCTACACGGAAAAAAAATACGTGAAATTTTCATTGACTCGATACTTGACTTTAGGATACGACACAAAATACTGAAAACAGTCTTGTACTTTTGCATGAGAGTTTCAAAAGCAGTCAATGAAAATTTCTAAAATAACCTTGCTTAAGAATTTCATTGACTTTCAAAAAAATTGTAAAATAAAAAAAATAATTTCCACTTGTTCACACAGTTTTTCTGAAATTTATTCACATATTTGGATAATTAATTACACAAACAAAGAACAATTATTGTATCACTTTTCGACGTTCGTCAACACTTATGAACTAACCTATAACACACACATATATTCGCGTATAACTTAAATATAAACACACTTTTAACACTTAAAAGTACGTATCGAATTGTTCTTATATACCACATGGTGAAATTTTTCACGACTTCTGAGACATGCTATTTCACTGAAAAATGATACTTACATAACATTCTGTTTTGTGAGAAACACAAAATAAAAAATATTTTTTTGAAAGTCAATTCTTGAAGACAAATATATATTAACACTATTTGTTTTTCATAAAATAATAGTATATTCACATCTGAAATTAACACAAATGGAAACAGACGATCAGCTGGCATTTACCTTGGGTAGAAACGCGCAACGCACACTGCGCATGCTCTACAGAATTTTCAAGCGCAGTCAACTAATCTTTCACGTACTTTATAAAACTGAACAAATGACTTTTCGTTAAAATTTAAAAAACACTGTTGCCCATACTAGTACTAGAATAACTCTAGGACTTTTCTATATTTTCTAATAAAAAGTATATGATACAGCCTTGTATTTTGTGTCCTATCCAAAAGTCAAGCACTTTCAAGGAAGGATTCACGTACTTTTTTTCCGTGTAGACCCTCCCCCATAAATGTTTTAATTAATTTATGGACGACCCCAATGGTGAATGTTTTAGTTAATGTTTTATTTGATGACTCGTACTTTATCATGATTTTTTTAACTTTGGTATTCACTGCGGTACTTTTTTTAATTTTAAAAAACGTACTTTTAATGTGTCAACAACTTCTAAATTTACACCTTCACTCTTAAGTGTTCTATTAAATCGTTCAACAACTGACATTTTTTAGATTCCTGCATGCTGATTAAAAGTAATTTTATTCATTTTCGTTTCTGATTCAAATTGTTAATTGTAAGATTATTTTCTTTTCATTATCTGAATGCAGGTATTTTGGAATACATTTATTTACTAAATATTACATTGCATCAGTAACATCTTTTCCATTTTTATTCTCTACAGGAACAGCCCAGAAATATTTGGAAAAAATATCTATTTATTTTAAAATAAGATATCATTTCTACTAAATCTACTAAAATCTACTAAATCTACAATACCAAGCATTTTTACTCGACATCGATAAGTTTTTCAACCTAATGTATGGAGTTTATTCACTACTATTAACATTTCACCATTCATTTTCAATAATAGTTGGATATTTAAGACAGATCATTAATGAAAAAACAGTAAATAATTAATAAATCAACACTGAAGCATTAATAAATCAACAATTAGTCATTAATGAATCAACAATGAATTATTAATGAATCAAGAATAAATCATAAAAAATCAACTATGAACCATTAATAAATCAACTATGAATAATTAATGAATCAACAATTAATTATAAATAAATCAACTATAAGTCATTAATAAATCAACAATTAATTAACAATGAGTCATTAATGAATCATAAAAAATCAACTATGAATCATTAATGAATCAACAATGTGTCATTAGTGAATCAACTATGAATTAACAATGAATCAATAATGAATTATAAATAAATTAACTATCAATCATTAATTTATTAACAATGAGACATTAATGAATCATCAATGGATCATAAATAAATCAAGTATGAATCATTAAGGAATCAACAATGAATTAACAATGAGTCATTAATGAACCAATAATGAACTGAAATATTTGTCAATTGGTTAGGAAGCGTTCCCAAATGATGTCATGTAGTTTTTTTTTTTTTGAGATTCACCCCCTCCCACCTCTACTACAATTTCGCGCAATTTTAGATGAGAAAAATATATTATTTTTCGTTTAGTAGAGACCCACTTATTAGTTTGAACTGTATTAATAGTGGATACGTTCATACGATTAAGTAACATAAAAACATCATTTTACCCTTTTTGAAATGAAAAGTCTTTCAACGTATATTCGTCCATGATCTGGTGTATCTGAGGGAAGTTTAGCTCAGATTCTGCATTGCGCATGTTTCAGATTCTGTACCTAACCTTTCGCGCAACATTGGTCCCACGGTTTTAAAGACTTCTCGTTCTGGTGTACAGTAGAATTACAGAAACTAAACTTTTAACACATATACGAAAGTTTTAGCACATATGCTGTTCTATTTTATCTCAGCATCTGAATAAAATCAGGGAACAATATCTAACCCTCATTTTGCGCGGCTGCTGTATCTGAGTTCAGATGCTGTGCTAAACTTCTCTCAGTGTAATTTTGACTATTAATTTTTCTCTGTGTATTTATATAGACAAGACTAATAACTAATAACTTTAACTAATAAATTATTATTATTCAAAAAATTAATAAGAAATTAATCAATAATGAATCTTTAAAGAATTATTTAACCGCAAACCATTAATGAATCAATAAAAAAACATTAATTAATCACCGATGAATCATTAACGAATCAACAATGAGTCATTAATGCATCAACTATGATTCAACAATGAATTAATATCAACTGATAAAAAACTACTTACATTTAATTGTAATGTATATTTTATAATGATTATATAATAAGAAAGCTCTTAAAGTAAAATATCCTGATATGTACTTGTCTTGAAGAAAAAAATTTTCAAGACTCGTTAAAATAAAATATTCCCTACTAAAAATAAAGTCACAAAACGACAAAAAAATTATCAGAATTTCTGACGTTCTGAGACTGCATTTGTTACGATTGCAGCCACATAACGTCAGGCTTGTGTCATTTTTCATCAGAAAACTTCAAAAGTAGTCAGATTTTTTATACAAAGTCGACACCCTCTTTTACCTGGAAAAAGGTCAACTGACCGTCATAAAATTGAAGGGAAATCTTTTTATTTGTTTATGTTTATATTTATTTAAACATTATACTTGTTTTTCATCGACTTAGAATTCTTCTTACAATATGTTCTTGTTATATAAACAATAATATATCCTTTAGAACTTAAATTCAAAAATGATATCAGTTTTTATTTATCAATTACGGTTTTCGAGATACGTTACAGTTTTCTTAAAAAAATGTTTTTTAAAATAAATTTTAGATATTTGCAATCGTGAAGATTTCTAGATTCTGAATTTATATTCATTTCACCTGAAATATTAAAATTGCAAAACTTTTGAGCAATAAAAATCAGGTTGAAGACCCGAAGCGCGTAACAATAGACCCAAAATTCTATTGTGAAAAAAGGGCTACGCACAAATTTCAAGTTTTTATGGTACTTTACATTTACCAACTATCTTTCGGTGGGGGACTGTAAATTTAAAAAATGAATTCAATGAGAAATAATCACAATCCATAAACATCAGTATTCAACAGTAGGAGCATAAAAAACCTTGTAGTCAGAATTAACCAAAAGCATCAGAAAACGTCAAAGTAGTCACAAAACATCAAAATTCTTCAGGAAACGTCAAAGTAGTCACAAAACATCAAAATTTCTGACGTTTTTTCATTATTCCTGATTTTATTTTTAGCAGGGTTTGGATAGATAAGACAAATCATTAATGAATTAATAATTAATTAAAAAGAGACAGGTGTGAATATCTGAAATCTATTTCAGGTGTTGTACACGGAAATAAAATTTTAACTGGAACTGCAATAAGGTGAAAGTCTTAACTGAAATAACTAAAACTTTCGTTAATATAGTGAAATTTATGGTTGTTCCAGGTAAATTTCTTTGTCGTGTGTACATATACCCAATATACAGATTCACACATCACAAATTGCACTAACACATGTGTAAAATATAACACAGATGAGGGTCGAAACATGTCGAAAAAACAGTTCCCTACTCTGACGGTTGAATTAAAATGTAGGGTAGGAATCTGCATTTCAATCAACTGTTAATGATGGAATCTGCAATACCGACTGTGGGTTGGCATTGAATTCCAGATATTTATACCCAACTCACGGATTCACACATAGCAAATTGCACTAGTAAAAAGGGTTAGGCTAGAAATTAGGGTTAGGTAGAAATTTAACAATTTCAAATATACGCGCCATAACCGACTGCAGCGCTAGTGGCGGCCTCGCGAACTAATTTCAAAAACGCGCGCCATTCACCGACTGCAGCGCCAGTGGCGCCTCTAGCGGCAGCCTTGAGAACTATCGCGTAGAACTCACTTTGTTTATCTACTTAAATATATGCAATAAATATATAAAGACAATTTTCAAAATTAATCAATTATAATGAACAGTAGTATTTAACGGTTTTTTGTGTCGCTGATTACGAATCTGATGTCAGATTTCAAAAATTCAAAATGCCGGATCCAATATAGCGAACATAAAAATTTTAAAATCTATCAATTTGCATTAAACATAGGTATCTATGGGTTTTTTGGGTTGCTGATTACGAATATGATGTCAGATTTCAAAAAATCAAAATGGCGGTTATAAAAAATTTTTAATTAATCAATTTTAATGAAACATAGGTATGTAGAGGTTTTTCGGGTTGCTGATTACGAATTTGTTGTCAGATTTTAAAAATGTAAAAATGAGCAGTGTGTTTCTGAAATCACATTTAGATATGAAATGGAGTGTTTACCAGATCTACACTGCAAAAACTGGTATCTTATAAGTGTCTCAAAATGAGTTGCTTTACGTGTTTAAACCATTGAGATACAAAATATGTTTCATATTGAGACATTTAATTTCATATCGTGTCTCATTTTAAAACATTTAACGTGACTTAAAGCGTATAAGACACATATCACGTCTCCTGACTGTGAGATGGATACTCGAAACACATATCGTGTCTCAAAATGAAACACTAAGCGGGTAAGATACTTAAAGTATCTTAGCGCATGCGCAAAATAGCTACGCACACAGTAAAATTTCGTTTTAGAATCATTTAAAAATAAAGGTTTCTTATTATTTATTAATAACAAAATTTGACACTTTCAGGTTATGTACTTTGTTTTGTTTTTTTATTGGCAGCACTCGCATTGTACGGGCAGCTTCAAAATTACTTTTCATTCGCATTTTGTTTAGTCGATAAAAACGCTATAACTTCAGTGTCGGTAATGTCTAAAAAATATATTTTCCACAATTTGTCTTATTATGAATAAATAAATGTTCTTCTTTCAACAATGGTATTATTATTTATTTATTCAAATAATATGTGTAAAACTATTTAAATTAATATTTAATATTTAAACTTTTTATTTTGTTTTTTATGTACCTAATGTCGATAAAAAAGATTCAATATTAAGAGTTTGTGAAATGATCACATTTCATTGGTCTATTAACAATGTGAAAAACTAACCTAAAACTGTCAGTTTTCTTGAAGAATAAAAGCATGAAATTACTGTGCATGACGGATTTTTTCTATTAAATGCACAATCAGTGAAACACGTCAAGCATCTCAGCTTAAGACATGTATGTGTCTTAAAATGAGACACATATCTGTTTCAAATATGTGGACACAAAACATCTTAACTGTTTCAAATATGGGACAAAACGTCTCAAAATGAGACACTTGTTTTTACAGTGTATTGAAATAAAAGCATATTCTCCAATAGGACTACATGCGCACCTGATATACCCACGCGAGAAACTATATACCTATAAGTAAACATCAGGTGTCAAAAAAACCAAAAAAAACTTTAAAAAATTTTTAAATCTAAAAAGAATACAAAATGGAGTCTTTACCTGTAACCTCCTCGTGGTAGATCCTAGAAACTACAGTACGTTTAATTTTTGTAGGCTAATAACAAAAACATTTTTTTTACTTTCTGAATTTTATAGACACTAGTTTTATAATCACCAAACTTAAAAACTCCCAAGCAACAAATTGTAGGCGAATCTCTTTCAATCTAAAATCAACTTGAATTCTTACATCAGATTCGTAATCAGCGACCTAAAAAAATCCTAGATACAAAGTTTTATAAAAATCGATTAATTTTAAAAATTGTATGTCCGCCATTTTAGATCCGCTATTTTAAATTTTTGAAATCTGACATCAGATTCGTAATCAGCGACCCAGAAAACCCATAGATACCTATGTTTAATTCAAATTTATTAATTTTAAAATTTTATGTCCGCCATATTGGATCCGCCATTTTGAATTTTTGAAATCTGACTTTCAGATTCGTAATCAGCGACCCAAGAAACCTTTAGATACTTATGCTTCATTAAAATTGATTAATATAAAAAAATTATGTCCGCCATATTGGATTCGTCATTTTGAATTTTTAAAATCTGACTTCAGATTCGTAATCAGCGACCCCAAAAACTGTAGGTAGCATACTTGTTATTCGTAAATATCTTGTATTTTTAAATAATGATTTTTGGCCAAAAATCGACGATCCTGGCTCACTGTGTAGTCCGAAAATAATTCTTATTATAATAAGAATTTGTAAAGATGTACAATCCACAGACAGTTCAAAACAATCCATATTCAATCCAATTCAAAGACTTAATCCGGAATGATTTTGTTATAATATTGAATTGGTATATTAAAAACAATTTGTATTAAATGCAGATAAATTCAAACTATAATTGAAGCGTTTTGTGCAGAAACCGCATAAGTCCATTTTTTTCGAAAATCACTTTTTTATTGAAAATTTATCTTTAAATGAAGCTTTTCAATCTGGTAAAATATTACATAAGTGACTAAACTATAAACCCTTAAAAAAAATAATTAAAATATCATTTTGTGCAGAAACAGCACAAGTCCATGATAAGTTTTATATTTATTTGTGATATTTTTGACGTATTTTAATAATTTATATTAAACAGTTTATATTATAAATAAAAACACTCATGGGAAGCAAAAAGTGACAGTGGTGACTGAATTATTTTAAAATTAGAAAATATTGAAAATTGGTTAAATTTATTCTTAAAACAATTTTATTATTTATAAAATGTTACTAAAAATTATCCAAATTTAATATTTTAAATAAATGTTATTAAATATTTTATAAAACTTTGATATTTCACTGGATTTAATAAATTTTCTGGGTTTTTCATTTCATTTTGTGCAGAAACAGCATAAGTCCAAATGTTAATTTATTTTTTAATTTTTTATGTTAAGAAGATAATTAACTAATTATATTGGATTTTTTAACTTATAGGTTAGTAGAATATAATGCAAAAAGCCGAATTAAAAAAAATCTTAACATTTACGAGAAAAACAGTTTTTATTGATTCCTGAACAATTTCGAATTATGGACTTATGCTGTTTCTGCACAAAACGCTTCAATTATAATTTCGTATGACAAAAACCTGACCAAAACCAGATTAATTCCGGATTTAATAATTTCACATTTGCAAGTTGCGTATTATCAGACTAACTTCGGACTAGATCGGACTAATTCCGGATTCACTTGTTATACACAAACCGCATTGAGTTTGAATTTATCCGGACAAATTCCGAGCGACAAAAACCTGTCCATAAGTAGACTGTTTCGGATTAGCTGCGGAATCAATGGTTAAACCAACCGGATTATTCTGCGTTTACTAGTTGCATATTATCTAACTAACTGCAGACTAAACCGGACTAATTACGGATTCCATAGTTATAAAAAACGGTATTGATTTCAAACTTAATTCATGGTGAAAAAACTCCACAATAAACCGCATTGTTGTGGACAAATTCCGGATTAGTCTGAAATCGGTCCCACTTTTTATTCAGGGTATTTACTTACGGTAAATAAAATATTTAACTCTGCAGTCAGTTTGTTTTTACAAATTTACTAGTAGGTATTATAGGTTATCTTGTTTTAATATTAAAATTAACACTGATGTGTTAGTTTCTTGTCATTTCTTTTCGTGGCACTTCATAAATTCTATTATGAATTTGAACTTCCATGCGAGCGTGGTATAGTGGTTAGTGTATTCGATTTCGGTGCGTTATAATGTTAGATAGGTGTAGGTTCGAATCCCTAAGTGTTAGAAATTTTAAGTTAATGTAAATAAAATTGCGATAGGTAAATCGAAAAATATGATGAATGTAGCATAAAGTAATAATAAATAATAGGTAAACTTGTATAATTATTTTTTTATTAACATTCACTAAATTGTCCGGACTAACTTTTGACTGTTTCTGACTAATTCCGGATTCACTAGTTAAAATTAACTGATTAATTTCGGACTTCATCGGACCAACTCCGGTTTCACTAGTTGTTCACAAACCGTATAGAATTCGGATTTTTCCGGATTAATTGCGGGTGACAAAAACCTGACTATAAACCGCATTGTTTCGGACAAATTTCGGATTAGTCCGAAATCTGTCCGGTTTTTTAACCAGGGATGTCAACGACTGGACAAGCCGTATCTTCAACCAAGCTCCAGTCGTTGACACCCCTCATTTCGCAATGAAAAGTGAGGTTATGTAACAATGTTTACGTCTAGTCAATAATTTCAGTCTCTTTGAAAAATGATATATACATTTATTATTGAATTATATATAAGTACATTTTCTTGTATTTGTTTATTACTTAAAATTATAATGAATTATTCTTGATTATTTAGAAAATAAAAAAATTTTTAATTTGCTTGTTTAAAACAAAAGAAATTTAAAGGTTATGTATGGGTGCCAACCACTGGAAACTGGTGGGTGCCAACGCCACAGTGCAGTGGGGCAAATAGCAAATTTTTAACGGATTTTGTTAATTTTTTTTTAAAAATAATCTTGAGTTTGCGCAGAATACAATGCGTCTGCTAATAATTTATTTGAACTATTTCTTAATTTATTTATTTAAAAACAATGTAGACGAACATTATTTTTTAACTTATTTGATAGACATTTAGCCCTGTTAAAAGTAGAAAGATAGAAATGGATAAAAGTTTTCTATCCTAACTAAGTATATACTTTGCATCTTTTAAAAATTATCTTTTTCTATCCAAAATTTTCTATCTATTTAAATATAATATAAAACTATAATTAGATCATTAGATAGAAAATATTGAAGATTATTTAAAATAGATTATGTTTGATAAAAAATATGATATAAAAAAGTTAAGATAAATAAAGATTGATTAAATTTTGAATTAAGAATGTATTAATAAGGATTGAAAGGATAGGATTATGATTGGTTTAGATAACATTCTTGAGATCTATTTATATACAAATTTATGTGGCTGAAAAGAAGGATACATATGGATTGTCATGGATAACTAAAGGATAAAAAAGGAATGACACAAATAAAATATGATAGAATTAATCTATCTTTATTAATCTTTTGGATTAAAAAATATTAAATTGGATAGAATTTGTATCCATATACTTCCAACAGGGAGTGTCCTAAATTTGAATTTCACTGGAAATTGACATTCAGAGATGTAGTTAAACATAATTAATCAGTTTATACTCACTAGAATGGTAATAAAAAATGTTAATATTGTTATAAACAAATTATATAAACAAATTATTAGTTTGAGAAATGACTGCACTAGATTTCGACGAAACTGATTACTCAAGGGTTTTTGAGGTCGTTGATCACGAATCTGAAGTTTGTTTTTCAAAATTCAAAATGTCGGATCCAATATGGCGGACGAAATTTTTAAAAAATGATTGAACTCACATGAAACATGTTACTCAGGGGGTTTTCGTGGTTGCTGATTACGAATCCGTTGTTGGTTTTACAAATTTAAAATGGCGGATCCAATATGGCAAACGACATTTTTAAAAAATGATTAAAGTCACATGAAACTTGTTACTCGGGGGGCTTTCGTGGTTGCTGATTACGAATCTGTTATTTGTTTTTTAAAAATCAAAATGCCAGATCAAATATAACAAACGACATTAATTATACATTGTGATTATTTCTTTTTTAAAAATAAAAACATTTTTTATAAAATATTTAATTTATAAAACCTTATTATGGATATTTAAAGAATTTGGAAAAAATTCTTCTGATATATTGAAAACCCGCTTTTAAATTTTCAAAATCTAATAGCCAATTTGTGACCAATAGCCACAAAACCCCCCTTTTAACAAGTTTCGAATAAAGTGAATTGTTTATAAAAAATGTCGTTTGCCATATTGGATCTGCCATTTTGAATTTTAAAAAACAAATAACAGATTCGTAATCAGCAACCACGAAAACCCCTCGAGTAACAAGTTTCATGTGATTTCAATCGTTTTTTAAAAATGTCGTCCGCCATATTGGATCCGCCATTTTGAATTTTTAAAAACCAACAACGGATTCGTAATCAGCAACTACGAAAACCCCCTGAGTAACAAATTTCATGTGATTTCAATCCTTTTTAAAAAACGTCGTCCGCCATATTGGATCCGCCATTTTGAATTTTGAAAAACAAACTTCAGATTCGTGATCAGCGACCTCAAAAACTCTTGAGTAATCAGTTTCGTCGAAATCTAGTGCAGTCATTTCTCAAACTAATAATTTGTTTATATAATTTGTTAATAACAATATTAACATTTTTTATTACCATTCTAGTGAGTAAAAACTGATTAATTATGTTTAACTACATCGGGCGCCTACTTTTATTAGGCCTATTTTTACCAGGCCTATTTTATTTTATATCTCATATTTCTCATACGAGTTACCGAGCTCGTATACGAACTCCGCGGTCCGTGTATCGAATTTTTTTTACTGGGAAATAGTAATAAAATTAATTTATGAAAAGTTACCTTCAATCATACACAGCACTGAAGATTGTTTAAATTTAAGAGACAGTCTATGTATGTGTCACATATTTTGATAATTTTATTAATAGGAAAATTCATTTAAATATCTTAAAATTTTTATATATATTATCTCACATATTTTAAAATAAATGAAACAAATTTTTTAACATTTTTATTTTATGTAAACAAAATGGTGACTGTAAGGGTTGTTTTCAGAAATATGGTTGACTTAATATATAATAATAGTAACTTATTTACCAAAAAGTAATGAAATAATAAATAGCTTACGATATTCTTTTATAACTGAAAATTTATAGTTTTACTATATCAGTTTTCTAATATTATGTTTGAACTTTTCGTTTCAGACATTTCTAACTTTAAAGATTATAATCAGATTTGTGCAGACTATCCTTACAATCTCTACTTTGTTGACATACATAAAAGCCAAAAAAACATCAAATTTTTTTATTTATTTCAATATAATATTTAAAAACTTCCCGCAGAAGAATCGATTTTTTTTAGACATTTATAATATCGATGTTTCACTTTCAATATTTTTCATTATCGATGCTTTTTTTTGTTAAATTCTAATAAATGTTACTTCTTTTTTCAAAATAATAAAGAACTCTACTTCTTGATTGTATTTATAATGTCATACAACAAGAATTTAACAAATTACCACCCCATTTTGCAAAAATGCAAAATGGGGTTTTAGCACTTTCTCAGAAAATACGATACAATTTCTTTCAACAATTTTTTTCTCCGCTATTATCATAATTTTCTCAAACCTAAGAGTACAAAGAATAATTCTGATGATTAGTTGAATCGGTTTATTCGTTTGGTTCCTTCTAAACAGCCAATTACAAAAAGGTACCCCATTTTGCCCTACTCTCCACTATAATTTTCAAATTGTTCTCAAATCATTGTTGAAATTTAAACTTTATATATGTCAATTTGTTTTATTTAGAAGAATTATCTCAAAGTGTAAAAATAAGTTTTGAAAATATAAAAATTTTTAATTTTTTGTTAAAAATATAAATAGCGATTACATTGTAAAAACAAGTCTCTAAATGTAAGAAGTTTTGTCTCCACTTTTGAAACATTTGTAGGAGTTTTACCTCGAAATTATTGAGGTAAAACACCTACAAATTGATAAATGATAAGATACATACCTTTTTATTTACGTTACGTCTTGCTTCATACTCGTTTTGAGAAGTATTCGAAATTTCAAGCAATTTATTTATACCAATCCCTATGGTTTTTAACGAATTTATTCTGCAATTTTCAAAATCACTTGTTTTCTGGGTATTTGATATTTCTTTTAATTTTAAATTTTCTTTTTCTAGTGCCTCAATTTTTTCTTTGGCTTCCATCATTTCATAATCTTCATCTGTCTATTAATTATAAAAAAGTAATAATATACATGTATAAAAATAAATAATAAAGAATGTTTCTAAGTTATACATTCTTTATTGTATATTTTTATATATGAGTAAGTAAAACTCTATATTCAATTATAGAGATTAACATCTTATGACACATATGTCAGACTTTTCTGAAAGTGCTACTATTGAAATTCAATTTTTTTTTGAAATTATATGGTTTTTTTCTATTGAACTTACTTCATTTCATACGTAAGAATTCATGTTGCACAAAATTAATTGTTGAAAATATGAAAGTTTTTCTTCTTTGAGAGGGGTACACTAGTTGTAACCTTCGAAAAATCTATTTTTTATTTTTTGTATTTTCTAAAAGTATACATAAGAGAGACTGGGGTAAACCCGCTCACAGGGTAAACCCGCTCACTAGCGATTTTACGCTATGAACTCAACTTAAGATGGAGATATTGGTACTGTGAATAGCACTCAACATTCAACTTATATTAACGAACTTTCGTTTAGTTTCATGAATTCAACATAGAATCAGAGACGATCAAATGTTTTTAGAGGTGTCAGAAAAAAACGTATTTTGCACGGAGAGAAATCTGTTGCTATTATTGCTTGCAGAATCTTTACAAATTTTATTAGTCACTGCTGAATAGAATTTTAGCTTGAGGTTATAATAGTTTATATATGAAATCATCTATTTAATGTAACGGAGAGTTCGATGCAATAAAAACAAAAAGCAGCTGCTAATTTTGCACGAAATCTTTATTATAAATATAAAGAGAACGTGCTATAAAAGTATTAGATTCTTCTTATAAGAATCGCTCGAACTCCGACTGATTTTCAGGCGGACTTTATACAACACAATCTTACTTGCGTGTACGCACATATAACTCACACACACATATATTTCTCTGGATGGTTTCGAGGAACGGAACGCGTACAACTCGGTGACGTTTACAATAACATAACCTAACAATTTTCACATGTTGCTTATACATTCAAACACGAATAAAAAAGCAATAATTTTTAACTAATATACTTACTATTAAATAAATATTATCTTTTTATAAGAGCAACAAGTATTAAATACTACATATAATATATAATGTTTTACAGGACAGAGAAATATCAAAAATAGAGAGAGAGAAATATATGTGTGTGTGAGTTATATGTGCGTATACACAGGTAAGATTGTGTTGTATAAAGTCCGCCTGAAAATCAGTCGGAGTTCGAGCGATTCTTATAAGAAGAATCTAATACTTTTATAGCACGTTCTCTTTGTATTTATAATAAAGATTTCGTGCAAAATTAGCTACTGTCTCTTATGCTTATTGCATTGAAAGTATTTTTACAATAAGTATATGAATCCATGCTAAAAATATAAGAGAAACGTTAAGCAATTTAAGTAATGTGCTCTTTCGAGTAATATTAGCAGCAGATTTCTCTCCGTGTGGATTTTTAAGTTTTTCGATCATTATTTTTGAGTCTTAATTTATCTGGCAAATTTTTTTTGTTGCTATTGGATGTCCTTCTTCGAAGAACATATATAGTTTTGTCTTATTTTAAAAAGATTTAATTAAATTTATTCTGAAATGTGAGGAATACACTCGGGTAAAGTCGCTCACGTGAAGTCGGGGTAAACCCACTCACTTAGTTTTAAATTTAAAATTTAGAATAAAATAATTTCACTTATTATATTTCAACAATAACACAATTTATGACTTATTAAAACCAAAATTGTAACTACATTTCACTTTCTCTTAATAAAATATAACACTATTTAAATCCATAGTTGTAATTCATGAAATCTATGTTCATTATTTATTAAACCAATTTGTTGTTTATAGAATTGTTTATATAACTCATAAATTATCAATAATAAATCATACTTAAGACGGGAATAAGACGAACTTTAATATTTAAAAAATAAAACTGTTCCGTCTTGAAAAGATAAAGTGAGCGGGTTTACCCTGGAAAATTGTGATTTCGAAATTTGGTATATGTTTATTAAAAAGTTTCTCTAAGTAAAACTAAAAAAGATAAATCAAAAAGAGAATAATTTCCTAGATTTTAGCCGATCTGAAAAAAAGTGAGCGGGTTTACCCCAGTCTCCCCTACAGTGGAACCTCGATTATCTGAACTAACCTAGGTAAGGCCGGGTTCGGATAATCGAAAGTTCGGATAATAGAGGTTTTAATGATTTTCATAATTAAAGTAAAAAAATTGGACAGTTGAACTATATATATTTAATTTAATACATTTTTTTAAAGATATGTAAATATATATTAATTTATAATAATAAATTAATAAAACAGAGAATTCATGATTTTCTAAGATTTTTTTGGCATAAATTTCGTTATTTTGCTTTGAAAAATGCTAAAAAGGTCCCACGAAAATATGAATGATAAAAAAATAGAAAAAATAAATGTTAAGATTCGGAAGGTCAATAAAAAGTTCGGATAACAGAAGTTCGGATAAAATGATTTTTGTTTCGGATAATCGAGGTTCCACTGTATTTAGAAATGTATTATTTTTTCTATTATTATATGACTCTTTGTGCTTTTGAAAAAAAGTTTCTTCTGAACAAAAAAAGTAAATTGAAATTTTAAATGCGTTTTTCTCAAAATGACATTCTTAAAGACGGTGACAGTGATTACTCGAAGACAATTAAACCGATTTACTTCAAATTGAGGATTTACGTGCAATAAGGGGATACGCATGAAAGTGAAAATCCCCGCGTATTTTTTTAACGAAAAATACCATATCATCGAAAGTTTCTAACAAAAACCATTTATTTTTTTTTTGAAATTTTAGTTTTATACATGTACTTTTAGGTAATAAATTAGTATTTTTTAAAAATTTTCATGGTTTACTAGAAAAAAATTCTTGAAAAAAGCTCTTTTTTAGGCATTACAACTGGTGTACCCCCCTTAAAGAAGATTGATTTTGTTATTTCAATTGGTTAGTTTTATTTATTTCTTCCGTTTTTTTTATTAAATATACACACTAATAATAATAAAAAAAATTGAATTTCAATAGTAGCATTTTTAGAAAAGTCTGACATATATGTGTCATATTTACACACTATTCACGTAAATTCATAATAAAATTACACTAAATCGAAAATAGTAATTTGCATATTTTAATACTAAATATATTCAGTTTGATTAAAATATAAATCTATAGTAATCAATATTACTCATAGTTAATTGCAGATTAATTAATATATTTTTTAATGGAGCACTTCACGAATACTGTATAAGATAGTCAGATAAAAAATATATTTCATTATTACTTGCGTGCTTTTTTCTTTAAGGATGATAATGTTTATATTTTCAATTTTCTCAATTTTTGTAATTTGTACACCACAACACTCCTTATCCTACAAATTAAAAATTTATTACGACTTACAACAAAAGAAATTATATATTTTGGTAATATTATCTGCATTAAAAAAATAATACATTACATGTTCGTTCGCGTTTACAGTTGAAGACGTAAAGGAGTTCTCGCAAACGTCAACGAAAAAATTTAGCTACTTTGACTTTGTAGTACTCACAATACTTTTAATTCCAATAACCCAAAATTAGCTATTACAGATAGAAGACTACAGAGACTAAGAAACATTCATACTTGCTCGACTTGAATAAAAATGGCCACCATTTCATTTTGTAGAACAAATTAATAGTTTTACTCCCTAGAATGGTCTGCTATCCCTGGTAAAAATTTCGGACTAATTCCGGATTAAATACGGACAGATTAGTACGGATTAGTCCGAAAATAATCCGCGCTAGTCTGATATCAATCTGAACGAAAACCTGTATCCGAAAACACTCCAGAGTAATCCTGAATGTCTACGAATTCAGTCCGTAATTAGTCCGCAACAATCCAAATTTATGACCGGTGAAGAATTCTTCTAAAATAAGTACGGAATTATCCGATATCAATATGTAAAGAATACGGAATCAGTCTACAACAATCCGAGTTTAATCCAGTTAAAAAAACTTAATCCGCAAAATGTCCGGAGCAATCCGAACTCTGTAAGCAGGAAATCCGGTATTAGTCCGCAACAAATTGAAATTAAGTGTGGCAAAATCCTATTCCGAAAGAAGTACGAAACAATCCGAAATCTGTATGCTTAGAATCCGAAAATTGTCTGCAACACCCCGGATTTAATCCAACTAAAAAGTATAATCCGAAACAAATACGAAATAATCCGAAATCTGTACACAAAGAATTCGACAAAAAAAATTTCGGAGTAATCCGGTTATATTAGTGTGGATTAGTCCGATAATTGTACGAAAATGATCTGCGTTAATCTAACATCAATCCGAGTGAAATTGTGAATCCTAAAAATCAGTCTGGAGTAATTTTAAATGTCTATGAATTAAGTCCGTAATTATTACGCAACAATCCGAAATTATGTCCGTCAAAAAACTCATCTAAAATAAATACGAAATAATCCGAAATCAATAAATACGAAATAATCCGAAATCAATATGTAAATAATCAGTCCGCAATAATCCGAATTTAATCCAGTTAAAAGATTTAATCCGAAACAAGTATGGAACAATCCAAAATCTGTATGCAAAGAATCCGGTAATAGTCAGCGTCAATCCGAATAATATCCGCTCAAAACACCCCAGTCCGAAAATAAGTCTCATTATTATAATAATTTGTAAATATATACAATCCACAGACAGTTCAATACAATCCACATTCAATCCAATTCAAAGACTTAATCCGGCATGATTTTGGTATAATATTGAATTTTTATATTAAAAACAATTTGTATTAAACGCAGATAAATTCAAACTATAATTATAATTTTGTATGACAAAAACCTGACCAAAACCAGATTAATTCCGGATTTAATAATTTCACATTTGCAAGTTGCGTATTATCAGACTAACTTCAGACTAATTCCGGATTCACTGGTTATACGCACAAACAGCATTGAGCTTGAATTTATGAGCGACAAAAACCTGTCCATAAGCAGACTGTTTCGGATTAGCTGCGGATTCACTGGGTGAACCAACCGGATTACTTCTGAATTTACTAGTCGCATATGATCTGACTAACTGCAGACTAAACCAGACTAATTACGGATTCAATAATAGTTATAAAAAACGGTATTGATTTGAAACTTAATTCATGGTACAAAAACTCCACAATAAACCGTACTGTTACGGACAAATTCCGGATTAGTCCGAAATCAGTCCCACTTTTTATTCAGGGTATTTACTTATGGTAAATAAAATATTTAATTCTGCAGTCAATTTGTTTTTACAAATTTACTAGTATTATTAGTTTTATCTTGTTTCAATATTAAAATTAACACTGATGTGTTAGTTTCTTGTAATTTCTTTTCGTGGCACTTCACAAATTTTATTATGAATTTGAACTCCCATGCGAGCGTGGTATAGTGGTTAGTGTATTCGACTTCGGTGCGATATAATGTTAGATAGGTGAAGGTTCGAATCCCCAAGCGTTAGAAATTTAAAGTTAATGTAAATAAAATTGCGATATAGGTAAATTGAAAAATATAAAGTAATAATAATTAATATGTGTAACTTGTATAATTATTTTTTACCAACATTCACTAAATTGTGTAGACTAATTTTTGACTGTTTCGGACTAATTCCGGATTCACTAGTTAAAATTAACTGATTAATTTCGGACTTCATCGGACCAACTCCGTTTTCACTAGTTGTTCACAAACCGTATAGGCCAGTCGGTGAGTGCAAAAAGTGCACATAAGTGCAACCTGAAAAGTCGAAGCAGTTTCTTGTAGTTTGAGGGCCCCAAATAAGAGCCCCATAGTTTGCACCACATTTCCGGTTGCGAAAAATGGTGTAAACAATCGCCAAAGTTCGAAAAACATGGTTTTTCGATGACTGTTGCTTCCGGTTAAATTTTAGGGAAAAAAGTTGTGATTAAAAGTTATAGAGCTTGGAAATAGCTCTTAAATGATTGGTCGCAAGTTAAAAAAGCTTAATTAGTTTAGTTGCAAATGAATTTAAACCATTAAAAATAGCACTTTTTTAATTGTTTAATAACTTTGTTAATGATTATCGAATTTGTTTCTAACTTCCCAGAAATATTCCCCTTGCGAGGCTGAATAAATCCCAAAAAAATCAACTTGATCGGGTAAATAGTTTATGCATAATTCCATTTGTTAACTAAAAACATGAAATTTTTCAACGGAATTTCCCCACTTTTCAACCTGCGAATTTTGTTTTTTTTCTTGGAGAGTACAGTTAAGGAGACTAACTTTAATTCCATTTAAATGGGAAATTGATTTTTTTTATTTAAGTGCATAATAATAGACGTTAAAAAAGGGTATGTTTTTTTGACATTAACAAATGGAATAACTCGGACATTTTTCACTTTATCGATTTTGTGTAAAGGGCATTTGATTTCATTTGTTTTCAAAAAACTTTTCAAAAAAAAAATCCGACCTAACTTCAAGGGGTGGGGAGTTAACTTTTTAAAAAAAAAATTCCTGACAAGTTAATTATTAATGTTTTTTATTAAAATTTGCACCACTTACAGTTTGATACATGTATTTTATGTAAAAAAATTAAACATAAGGTTTTGTGCATTTATTTTTAATTTATAACAAGTAAAAGTAAATGTATCCTTTTTCCAACCTCTGAACATCGGAGTGGGGGTACTCGGAGGAGCGTGATTCTCGCCGCCACAACTGAATTCAGCCGTTCAAATTTGCAAAAATGGTCATAACTTCGTTAATTATTTACCGATTTTTATCTTTCTTTTTTTAATTTGATGTATTTTTTTACGCTGAATCCAAAAATGATTTTATATGTTTTCAAATTACAGTATTTTTAATAATAAAAAAGAAAATTTTTTTAACGACAAATTTTTAATTATTATTTATCATATTTGACAAAAAATTCTTTTCGTACATATAATTCCATTGAATTTAAAATAATATTATGACATAAATAAATTCAAATGAATTATATATAAGCTTGTAGAATCAGGTTTACATGTGCATGCCTGTTCAACTATCAATACAACAATGCTACACACTTAAAAGTAAATAATTTGAATTTTTTTATGTCATAATATTATTTTAAATTCAATGGAGTTATATGTACGAAAAGAATTTTTTGTCAAATATGATAAATAATAATTAAAAATTTGTTGTTAAAAAAAATTTTCTTTTTTATTATTAAAAATATTGTATTTTGAAAACATATAAAATCATTTTTGGATTCAGCGTAAAAAAATACATCAAATTAAAAAAAGAAAGATAAAAATCGGTAAATAATTAACGAAGTTATGACCATTTTTGCAAATTTGAACGGCTGAATTCAGTTGTGGCGGCGAGAATCACGCTCCTCCGAGTACCCCCACTCCGATGTTCAGAGGTTGGAAAAAGGATACATTTACTTTTACTTGTTATAAATTAAAAATAAATGCACAAAACCTTATGTTTAATTTTTTACATAAAATACATGTATCAAACTGTAAGTGGTGCGAATTTTAATAAAAAACATTAATAATTAACTTGTCAGGAATTTTTTTTTTAAAAAGTTAACTCCCCAGCCCTTGAAGTTAGGTCGGATTTTTTTTTTGAAAAGTTTTGTGAAAACAAATGAAATCAAATGCCCTTTACACAAAATCGATAAAGTGAAAAATGTCCGAGTTATTCCATTTTTGTTAATGTCAAAAAAACATACCCTTTTTTAACGTCTATTATTATGCACTTAAATAAAAAAAATCAATTTCCCATTTAAATGGAATTAAAGTTAGTCTCCTTAACTGTACTCTCCAAGAAAAAAAAAACAAAATTCGCAGGTTTAAAAGTGGGGAAATTCCGTTGAAAAATTTCATGTTTTTAGTTAACAAATGGAATTATGCATAAACTATTTACCCGATCAAGTTGATTTTTTTTGGGATTTATTCAGCTTCGCAAGGGGAATATTTCTGGGAAGTTAGAAACAAATTCGATAATCATTAACAAAGTTATTAAACAATTAAAAAAGTGCTATTTTTAATGGTTTAAATTCATTTGCAACTAAACTAATTAAGCTTTTTTAACTTGCGACCAATCATTTAAGAGCTATTTCCAAGCTCTATAACTTTTAATCACAACTTTTTTCCCTAAAATTTAACCGGAAGCAACAGTCATCGAAAAACCATGTTTTTCGAACTTTGGCGATTGTTTACACCATTTTTCGCAACCGGAAATGTGGTGCAAACTATGGGGCTTTTATTTGGGGCCCTCAAACTACAAGAAACTGCTTCGACTTTTCAGGTTGCACTTATGTGCACTTTTTGCACTCACCGACTGGCCTAGTATAGAGTTCGGATTTTTCCGGATTAATTTCGGGTGACAAAAACCTGACCACAAACCGCATTGTTTCGGACAAATTTCGGATTAGTCCGAAATCTGTCCGGTTTTTTAACCATGGATCTAAGTGCGACATTTTTAAGTTTGTAGATTAATGAAACTATGTTCTTAAATAAAAAGTAACAACTTCTTTTATTCTATTTAATATTAAATTTATATTCTTTTAAAAAATATATGAAATTTCCTGACTTGTCAGTTGTCCCTAATAAATCTTATTCTATAAATTTTTGTTACCAATTTAAACTTATTTTCAAAACAATTAGAGTAAAGTACGAATAAACTCAGTGCTTAAATGAATACTCTGTTTTTTAAATATCAGAAATTAATAAACCTATATTGTCGTACTAGCAGTCCTGTTTTATTCGTTGATAACTTCAATTTTGTGAGCAGTATTTATCAAATTCAACTCCGCAAGTCTGTATTATGGCAGTATCAGTAAAATAATAAAAGTCAAATCCTCTTAAAAAAGTTAATAACTATGCAGAGCAAATCTAAACAACATAATTATGTATTGGCAAATCCTCAGAACCGTGTACTCTTTAATTTAAACTGAATGGCAACAAATCAAAATGTGTTATACTCTCATTTTTCAGAAACAGAAACTTTTAATGAGCTTATTCCTAATGAGAAAACTAATAAATAGATACCATATTGAATTGTGGGCCTTTAAAGCCAATGATAATTTAACAATTATTATATCTGCAAGCGTGAATGACTGTCAATTTATACACAGATTAAAAAATTATCTTTAAAATTCTTTCGTGATATTATTAGTGTTATCATTTGTGATCGCTAAATGTGTACTTCAACAAAAGTATTTAATAATTTAATTAATTTATTTTATTTATTTTTATTTAAAAAATTTTAAATATAAAAATTTGTCTTAACTTTATTCATAAAAAATCAAGTTTATAGGTATGAATACCGTTTTTATTAATTAAAATTAATTAATTTAAAATTTAAATTAAAAACCACAAATCAGTTTTCATTTGTTGTATATTCTGTATCCTTGTTTACATTCATAAGTGTCAATTTCAAGTAAAAATGGATAGAAAATATTTACTTTATAATGGGTTCTATAAAAAATTTAAGGGGTCTACCCACTTTAGACGCGCTAAAAAAAGGCTATTTTTGAAAAAAAATTTCAGATTTAACTCTCTGCTGATGCTAACGACCGTTATCGTCAAAAATCGTCATTCTGGACGCCTGGTGGGGACTATGGGAGTTACGTTCCTTGGCGATAGAGTGGGGATAAGTTAGCATCAGCAGAGGGTTAAATTGTAAATAATAACATGTAAGGTTTTACACATAAATAAATA
Organism: Leptopilina syphax; assembly: GCA_032872505.1. Classification (NCBI taxonomy): domain Eukaryota; kingdom Metazoa; phylum Arthropoda; class Insecta; order Hymenoptera; family Figitidae; genus Leptopilina; species Leptopilina syphax. Next base: position 25,379,831 of record CM065474.1, read on the forward strand.
CACTCTCGAAGTGCAAGAAAAAAACAGTTTACATTTTTTTTAATATGTTTTTTTATTTAAAAATAATCGTTGCAAATTTTTTAAAAAAGTGCGCCGTTGATGAAATTTTTGGCATGGATGTTCTAAAACAAAAAATCCAAACGGTATTAGATTCAGCATGTTGATAACTATAGCGCAAATCAAGGGATTTTAAAAATTTTGATTTGAAATATATTTTTGTGGCCCAAAATGATAAAAAAGACAACATTTTTTTACATGTTTTTCGAAAAATGTCCACCATTTTGTCAATTTTGCAAATAACAAAAATCGTATGATATGCGCTATAGCTATTAACATGATGTATTTAATACCATTTGGATTTGTTGTTTTAGACCATCCATGTAAAAAATTTCATCAACGGCAAATTTTTTTGAAAACTTTTAATTAATTATTATTTTTAAATAAAAAACAGTTTTTTTCTTGTACTTCGAGTGTATTTATTTATGTGTAAAACCTTACATGGCAATATTTATAATTTAAACCTGAAAAAAATTTACAAAAATAGCCTTTTTTAGCGCGTCTAAAGTGGGTAGACCCCTTAAGTAAAAGACAATTTTAAAAACTTCCAATGTTTAGAAAAAACTACTCGAAACATAATTTATTATACATTCAGTATTCCTCATTTGTTTTTCCATGTTTAAAAAGGAATACTTACCAAACAAAAATTTAATAGATTACGTTTTATAATTATAATGTTTTAAGCAATGAAGGTAAACGGTTCACTCAAAAAAAGGTTTGTTTCTGGATGTATTTCTAACATATATATGGACAAGTAAAAAATGTGCTTGTAAATTAAAAATTTCTAAATTTCAATAAAACGGTTCTATGGATTTGCTATGGATTTAATTTTTTATTATTATTGTATTAAAAATTATTTTTATAGAATAAAGCGTTGACGTATTTGCCTAACCCCTTTATGATACATGACTAAGCAAGTTGAAAATATCAATAATTATTTAATTTAAATGCAATTTTCAGAATGTGTGGTAACTATCCGTACTTTTCCCTAAATTAAATATTTAAAAATTTAATATATAAAACATTCGAAATGTCGGTTTTTCGACATTCGAACTAGCCCAGTTCGAATGTCGAAAAACCGACATTCGAGTTAGCCTAATTCAAATGTCGAATATTTGACATTCGAACTAGACCAGTTCGGATGTCGAATATTCGATATTCGACATTTCGGCGCCCCAAAACCGAACAAAACTCGGTTCGGTTCGAATTTTCCATAGCTTTAAAACCTAGTCAATTCCTGGTATACGGGTCCTAGGCATTTTTTTCGTTGTAGAAGATACAAATAACAATAATTAATGTAGGAAATTATTTGCTGATTAAGAATTTTAATTAAGGAAGATTTCGACTATATCAGCAATGATATAGTCGACTGCACAGTGCAGTCGTTCACGCAGCTTATTTTTTCAGATCAAAAATTAAATTCAAAAATATAATTATTTACCGACAACCATATCGGAATAATTATCTTAAGAATAACACCTGACTCTAAACCAAAGAGTTCAATTGACGTCTAATAGATGTCACTAATTGCTGATATAGTCGAAATCTTCCTTAATTTAAATAACAATAATATTAAAAAATTCTTTAATGTCAATTCAATATTTTTTATGAAGGTCTGCATACCTGTAAACAACCTCCTTAACGCAATAAGATACAAAAATACTTACATTTTCTTTTACCAAGTCTACTGCATTTTTAATATCCGTCTTTTCTAGAATGTCGTTTGCTGCTTTTAACTCATGGATCTAAAATGTTAATTAAAAATTTTTTAATTTTATCTCATAATAAATCAAATTAATTCATATTAAAACTATTTCTATATGTGATCTAGTCTTGAAAAAGGTAACGTGCAGAAACATTTTTTCGAGAAAACAGCTGTTAAAGTTAAACAAAAAGTTTTGTTAGTTTTCGTCAATTGTTATTTTGAAAATTTATTGCTCGTAGGAGTTTGGGGGTCCTAGATTACGAATCCGGTATCAGATTTTAAGCTTCAATAAATGGTGAATCAAAAATGAAGGACGAAATTTAAAACGTTTAAAACGGATCTAATATGTCGAAAACATTTTTTAAAAATTCAACGTACTCGCATGAAATTAAATAGGGAAATTTTGGCGTCGTTATTACAAATCGGAGTCAGACTTTCAAAATTTAAAACTTACTAAGTGAAAAATTTCAGATTCGTTAAAAGCGAACCCGAAAACCCCCGAGTAATAAATTTCAAGCAAACCCGTTTAATTCTTAAAAAGTATATATTGTAGATGCTTATGAAATATATTATATACATATATAGTCATGCAATAACGTCAAATTCTTACCCTATTACAACGGACTTTCTGTTTCAATGCAGTAATCTGCTCCTTTTTGTTCTTCCGAGAAGGTTGATCTTCAAAGGAATACGGATGTTTTTTTGTTTTAATTCTCTTTCCTTTACCAGTTTCTTGAACATATAAATAACGATATATATTAGTTAATGTTTTTATAGCAATTTAACTCAACTAAAAATTCTCGTACAAGATCTCTAATTTCCTTGCAGAAACCTTTTAAAATCCTTCAAAACTGCCTTATTAAATGCTACAAAATATTTTACTGATACAAAAAAAATAAATAGTAGTATTATATTTTCGATTAAAAATTACTATTTTCAAAAAGTGAATTAGTAACCTTTATTTAAAAAAATATAAATGTTACTAAAATCCTATATAGAAGTATTTAAAATTTCCCATCAATTAACTCTTTCAGTGTCACTGATGCCTACACGGAAAAAAGAATAGCACAAGAGATGTGCCAAACAGTAGGACAAGTCGTGTGCGTTAATTCAGCGCGTCTGGTGTGCCTTGTTGGAACAGCAGACATACTTAGTTTGGCGCAGGCGCTGTGCTTTACAGCTTGTACATTTTATAAGCACAGCGTCTGCACCGAAAAAGTTTGTCTGCTGTTCCAAAAAGGCACACCAGACGCGCTGATTTAACGCACACGACTTGTCCTACTGTTTGGCGCATCTCTTGTGCTATTATTTTTTCCGTGTATAGGCGTCATCCAAATACTCAGATTACAGTGCATTAATATCAACATATTGGTCATACGTGATATGAAAACTGCATAAAACATACTGTACAAGAGTATCAGTTAATAAGGTTTCTACAGAAGTTCCCTTTATACTATAATAATAATTCTCATTTATATGTAAACTTGGATAAATGATTCTTTAAAGATACTGTACGACAGATTTTAGTGAAGAATCTAAAACCAATTTTATTTACCATTCTGTTCAAGAGATGATTCTGCAGGTACAAGATTTTCTATTGTAGTATCCATATCGTTCTAAAAGGCGTATACACTCCCTGTTGGAAGTATATGGATACAAATTCTATCCAATTTAATATTTTTTAATCCAAAAGATTAATAAAGATAGATTAATTCTATCATATTTTATTCGTGTCATTCCTTTTTTATCCTTTAGTTATCCATGACAATCCATATATATCCTTCTTTTCAGCCACATAAATTTGTATATAAATAGATCTCAAGAATGTTATCTAAACCAATCATGATCCTATCCTTTCAATCCTTATTAATACATTCTTAATTCAAAATTTAATCAATCTTTATTTATCTTAACTTTTTTATATCAAATTTTTTATCAAACATAATCTATTTTAAATAATCTTCAATATTTTCTATCTAATGATCTAATTATAGTTTTATATTATATTTAAATAGATAGAAAATTTTGGATAGAAAAAGATAATTTTTAAAAGATGCAAAGTATATACTTAGTTAGGATAGAAAACTTTTATCCATTTCTATCTTTCTACTTTTAACAGGGCTACAAACATAAAAAAATAGTTATTTCTAAAGAAAGGTTGGATTCATATATAGTATGTCCCACTATAAAATTTTTCTTTAATAACAAATAACAGAGTTTACATGAACAATAAAAAAGTTTCTTTTATAGTGAAACAGACTATACCAGGGTTGTTAAAAAGAAAAACACTTTCATTATATAACTTATTATATAATTTTTAGTTTTAAATTAAGGCAAGATAGATTTGCTCTTGCGCCGAAACCTAAAGACTGTTTTTCTTCACACCACCCATTGATATATGAATCCATTCATGCGCTCTAAAGTAAATTAAATATTACAATCATAATCATAATAAAATTTGGTAAAGTTCACAACATATGATCAACAACTTAACGAAAAAAATATTTTTCTTGACAAAAATAACAGAATGTATTGATTACAAATTTTTCTTTTTCAAATTTATAATAAAATCATTATGAAGAACATTTTTTATACAAGAATATATAAAAAATAATTAAAAAATAATTTTTCTTTTAAATCGTTGATTAATAAACGTTATGAACTTCACCAACATTATGATAATAAGGTGGTTCAAAAAAATATGAAAAACTGCAAAATTCCAAAAACCTTAATTAAATTTTAATATAACTTTAGAGCATTTCTAGGAACAAGTAGACACTATCTGTGATAAAATACATTTAATATGAAATTCATTTTATCTATATGGCATAAATGTTATTTGATATAAAATTCTTTCAACCCTCTGTCCGCACTATTATATCCCCACTCCAGCGCATTTAAATATAATTCCACATAGCCCCGTCCGGGCGACCAAATTGTTGTTTTTTTTATCGATAATGGTCACCTAAGTAAGTACACGGTTAACATAAAACCAATGTAGCATAATTCCTATTTAACTAATGATCTTTATGTAAAGTGAATTTTATTTAGAATGACTTTAATATCAAAAGAGTTTTGTATCAAATATTTATGTCATACAAATTTTATAATGAAATGAATGTTAAATCAAATAAAATTTAGAAAAAATACTTATTTACTTTTAAAGAAAAATAAGAAAAAAATTATAAAGCAACAAAAACAGATATTTTTACCCACAATCTAACACAATAAAACACAAAATACGACTTAAATATTTAAGGAAATCAATATTAGAGATAACAATAACAGAGAAAGCAATATAACACAGGCCTTACAAATTTTGGATGTTGTCAGACAAAACAAAACAGTTATTTCTAATTCAATTCTTTATGCTGAATCCGAAAATGATCTGAAAATTCTTTCATCACGTCAGGATTCTGAGATATTGTAACCTAAATATTTAAAAAAGATTATTTTCCTCAATATTTAAATGTCTATAAAATCAATAGCAGTACATTATGCAACAAGTACAGAAAAAAGCGGTTTTCCGACGAGTGCGAAGTTTGCAGCTCCGATAGAAGCGAGGGCAGAAATTAATACGAAGTCGGAAAATCTTTTTTCGTACGTATTGCACATAGTGCTTTGTGCAACACCTTTTAGTTTTGGTAAAAAAACTGTTTGGAAACGCTACTTGGGGTCAACCTACGTTCTGTTTAGCAGGGTTTGGGATGCATGTTACCGCACTAATATGCGCGATATTCTACATGTATATTACTGTAAGAAACAAGTATTCTACAAATAGAAAACAAATACCTATGTACAATACCAAAAAAAACTCAAAATTTTAAGTACTTTGCCGCACTAGTGCAGTTACTTTACGCCTTATTTACAGGCATGAGCTTTTTGTCGAATTATAGTAATTTAAATTTTACCATACAAGGAGAGAAACTGTATTCAAAGTGTATTCGTGCAGTTTTTACAGTGCTGCCCCTACAATCTGTAATGCGAAATTGTAGAGGCAGCACAGTAAAAACTGCAGGAATACACTTTGAACACAGTTTCAGGAGGCAGCACTGTAAATATTTATAGAAATTTCTCTCTGTGTACATAGCCTAAAAAACTAATGAAAAAAAACTGAAATTGTAAAGTATCTGAGCTGAAACTAATTACTCAAATGTTCTTACTGTCGCTAATTACCAATCTTAATTTTTACAAATTCATAGGTTGTCCACCATATCTTCATTACACAATTCTCTAACTTTGCCCTGACCAGTGAAAGTTTTTTCCTGGCTTTTTGAAATTGTCATGTTCAGTAAATATAATAAAGAATAATTTTTATGCAATTAACACAATTAGTAATGCCGTGAGACTCAAGATTTTCAAGACGAGACGAGACGAGACAATTATCATAAAAGCGAAGGCCAAGATGATCATTTTTCTCATCTTGTCTATTCAAGATGAATCGAGAAAGTAACTGACAATATTAAAAAATTAAAAATTATTGTTACATAATTATGGTGTCCAAGTCTTAGTCCAACTCTTTGTTTAAGACTTTGAATAAGCTTTGAATAAGATTTCGACTAAGACTGTGACTAAGATTAAGGATGACTTTGACCATAGGTAAGGTTACTTTATTATTTTTGGAAACTATAAGTACCAGTGCTTGACAAATAATTTAGCATCTCTGTCAAGAAGAATAGTTGCTCACCCAAAAATGAGAGTTACCCTTTCACAAAAATAAAGTGACCTGTTCGTTTATTTTTAATGCAGCAATTCACCACATTAAGTTTTTCAGTGTAAAAAGGTGAAATATAACATTGTATATTCAAATTTGAACAAAAAACTCAAAATAGTATTTTGTTGATTTTGTATAGACACTTAAATTTTGCCTAAAATGGCCTTTTTTCACACCTTTAGGTTAGAATATCTCAGAATACTGTAGTGATGGAAGAAATTTAAGGTCATTTTCGGATTCAGCGCAAAAAATTGCATTATAAATGACTATTACTGTTTGTGAGCCTAAAATTTGTAGTCCTGTGTAATTAATTGAAAATTAAGACAGTGAAGTTAGAATTAAGAATAGAATACTCTCTAAATCTGAATTAGTAATCTTTTTACTAATGAAATAGTGCGGATTCTTTTACCAATTGAATTAGTAGCAGTTTTCTACAACTGCTAGAAGAAAACTACTAATTCATAAATAAGTTGGCTTATTAATTTGAAACAGTCAAAAATACGACTTACTAATTGAATTACTACCCAGTGGGCAAAAAACCATCATTGTTTTAAAAACGTTCCAAAAACGTTTTTAGAACGTTTCATGTCTGCTAAATAATGTCCCAAAAACGTTATATGGTTCTAAAACGTTTTAAAAGCAATGGAACGTTTTTGGAACATTATTTTGCAGACATGAAACATTCTAAAAACGTTTTTGGAACGTTTTTAAAACAATTATGGTTTTTTCCCACTGGGTAGTTGTCTACTAGCAAATAGTAAGTTTTTATTAAAAATTAGTTAAAACTGCTAATAATGATGAGCGTATTTTTACGGGTCAATGAGCACCTTGTACCGTTCCCTGCTATTCGACTGGTATTAGCGCGTGTCCTCAAGCGCCTAACCAGTTCTTGATTTGGAAGCTTCAATTTAAAAATGAATCCGCACTATTTCATTTGTAGAAATCTACGAATTCAGATTTAGAGAGTAGATGTACCAAGGAAACGAGTTTCTAGTTGTAGTAAATATAATAAACAGTTCATGCAAGTTTCACAAACCTAGTGCATACAATCATAATAGTCGTATAGCCAAAGCACAAATTAAACACTACTTATATTAGAAATATATTCAGTTCTAACTCGGACAGTAGCCTAAAATTAATTCTTTTATTACAAACCCGTCTTAAGAAGCAAGCTTAAACTTCTATTGCCTAAAAGCGATAATTTTTAGGTAGTACAATGAAATCGCTTTTGGCCTGTAGCAGATTTTCTGCAGACTGTTGATGGACATTCTGCTAATAAACTATGGAACTATTATAATTTGTAAAACTAAACTATTATAATTATACAGGTATAGAGCTTTGGGCTGCTGCGACACTATTTTGGACGTATCGCTGTTTAAAAGTTGTACAGGTACAATACCAAAGGTGGAATTCCCACTAGTTCTATGATATGATCACCTACATTAGGGCAACGCAGGTTGACAATCCAGAATCGCAATATTTGAATAAGAAAGAAAAGAATAGAAACATTGTTTATCCTTTTCTATCTGATATGAGGTTTACGTTTAATGTTTTACAATTTTCAATGTGCTTAGAACCATTGAAAATGGACATTCACATGATAAAAATTAGTCAGCAGAGCACCAAAACCATAATAAAATTGCAGTCTCCTACGTAGTTCTGGTATAGTCCAAAAGGTCTCTTTGTGCAGAATTAAAGAACATATTTTGATTATATTGTTCATATACAATCAGACGCTAATTTTGTAGTATATTTAGAAAATTATGCATGTATTTCTGTTAAATATCCTAACTCTCTATCAACCTAAATATCAAAAACTCTAAAACTTACTATTCTCTTACTTCTATAAGGAAATCTAAACCTACTCATAACTAAAATTTTTAAAGCAGGACTAATAAGGACTAATCTAAACCTACTCATAACTAAAATTTTTAAAGCAGGATTAATAAGTTCCAATTTCTAAAGATTTTATTCATTTTGTATAAAAGTTAACTTGTCCATTTCTCTAACCTTAAAACAAAAAAAGCATAAAGTTATAAAAACAAAGAAATTTCATATTGCTTCCTCATAAAGGAAGCTTTGTATTAGCAAAATTTTGGATTGTCATTTTTTGACATATTTATAAATTTTTTTTTATTATGCCTAATACTTTAGTACTTTATATATGCACAGGAACTCGCCGTATAAATGTTCTAAATAAATAAAAAAAAATTTCGACGTATTTTGAACACCGAAGTCCAAAAAACGGATTTTAAAAATTTGTCCCGATGTGTGTGTGTGTGTGTGTACTAACATTACATTTGCCTCAATATCTCAGAATAAGAAAGAGCTAAAGGCCTCAATTTTTTTTTAAATTGTAGGTCTCCCCGGGGGACATAAAATGAGAGTATTTTCAGCCCGATTCATGAAGTTTAACTATTTTTTTTTTGCATTTTTCATTTTGTAAAAAAACGTTTTTTGGACGTAACTTAAAAAATGTTAGGACACTTATAAATGTTTTTCTTTAGTTTTGTAGAGTTTTTTCACACGCATCTTTTGAGCCCTAATTGAATAGTTTTCGTTCATATTAACCGGAAATATTAAACTTTAAAAAATCAAAAATTTTAGAAAATAAGACTTTTTTGAAAATTTTGTTGAAAAATGTAGAAGTTTAGTTTTGTTTTGTTTTTAGTTTTGTAGAGTTTTTTCAGACGCATCTTTTGAGCCCTAATTGAACATTTTTCGTCCATATTGACCGGAGATATTAAACTTTTAAAAATCTAAAATTTTGAAAAATAAGACTTTTATAAAAAATTTTTTAAATTATGTAAAAGTAACTTCAAAAAATTATTACCAACTTGAAGAGCATTAAAAACGCTTCGTTTTACCTATTTTTTAACCTGATTCGGGCAGAAATTATGAAATTATTGGTATTTGAAAAATTAAAAATTGTGGAAAATATCATTTTTTCAACATTCTTGTTTATTAACTTATGTGTAATTATTAAACTATTATTACCACCTTATAGAATATATAAAAACACATTTTTTGGACCAAGATTTAATGATTTTTAACCCTTTTATAAAAAGTAATTCTTATATTTCAATTATTATTATTTCTATGAGGAAGCAAAGTGTTCATGAAATGAACACCAAAATTATAAAAATGTACAACTTGGCAGCGGTTTTTTAATTTACAATTGTCTAATGTAGAAATGTATCTATTGTAAAGAAGTCTATCCTACATTGAGAATTACTATTAATGACAACATTTTTATAAACCCAGTTAAAAAAATTATACACTGTTATTGCACACTGCGGCTTACACTGAGAAAAGTGTATATTAAAAATCGTATGCCCGGTTCCACAAACTCGTAGTTAAAGGTTCGATTAACTGACGGTCCGCTAAAGTTAAATGCGTTGACTTTAACCGCCTATGCGTTCCACCAACATGTTATAAACCATGGTTAACTAAACGTATACTATGTTCGAAATAATATTACTTTCTCTATTATGATTGGTCAATTCTAACGAAAAGTTTTCCTTTTTTTAGATAGAATTTTGACTTTTTCCCTGATCCCTCTTTAAAAAATTGAAACAGCTAAAAATAAAATTTGTAACAGTACCAAACTTTTGTCTATTATTTTTAAAAATTAAAATAAAATTCTTTACGAATTCAATAAATTTTAATAAAATTTAGAAAATTAAAATTATTTTACAAACTTCCAATTACTTGTTTATAAAATTTCAGTCATCTTCAATTTAATTAATAATAACAAAATTGAAATATTTTAAAAACTTCAATTTTTTAAAATTTACTAATTAATATAAATTGTAATTGTAACTTTTTGTATAAATCAATTCAATTATTTGTAAATTATTAAATAAAAATTCTTTGAGACTTTGGTTTTTTTAAATTTCTAATTAAATTTTTTAACAAATTTTATTATTTTTATGTAATATTTTTAAGACAGTTTCATAAAATTTCAATTAATTTAATAATTTTTTAATAAAATTATTATAAAATTTCAATTAAAATTTCAATTCAATCATTTAATTAAATTAAAAAAACTGTACAAATTTAAACTGTTTTTCGTTAAACTAACCACGAGAAATCTGCACACTATTAGAAATTACAAATTTTAATGAAGAATTAGAATTATTTTCAACATTAGAATTATTTTCAACTGTATACAAGGGTATCCGGAAAAGAAGTCCAAAACGAAAAGCCCAATAAAAAAATTCCAAAGTAAATGAAATCCAAAAAAGTAAAAAAAAAATTACACTTTGGACTTATTTTTTGGATTTTTTGTCCTAATCAAAAAGTTCAAAGAAATTAAAAATCCAATAAAAAAATTGAGTTATAAAAATTTAAATGGTTGCCTTGAATAAAATTGTTCTTTTTTTGAGTTGCTCATTTCGCTGACTGTGAATCGAAAGTACATATAATGATTTTATTTTTTAAATTTACTTGTATATAGTTTTCTCGTATGCTAACGAGAAAACTTTAACGATAAAACTCATTTTAACTTTTTCAGTTTTCCTATATACATTTCAATTGTGGGAAATTGATACCGCCCCAACAAATTGTATTATTTTTATGAAAATTGTATAAAATCTTAATTCATTTTTTATTATTCTTTAATAAAATTATTTAGAAAATTTAAATCTTTCAACAATTGAATTAAAATTTACAATTTTATCCGAATTTTAAATACCACTATTTAAAATTTGTTTCAATTTAAAGAAAATTTCAATTAATGTGTTTATTTTTTAATAAAATTTATTTAAAAAATTGAAGTATCTTTAAACAATTGAATTAAAATTTTTTTGAAATAAAATTAATTTGACTTTTCCCTTAATTTCACTGACTTATGGTTCATAAAATTTTTTTTTCTGGCAACAAGAATTTCACTATGGCTGTTTTCGGCATTCACCCAGGGTTAACCCCGAGTTAATAATTATCCAATCATCAACAACATTCTGTTGGATCTAACCAATTACCGTTAACCGGGAGTTAACCCGGGGCGAGTGCCGAAAACGGCCTATCTGTCACTTTTGAAAACACTTTTTAGGGAGCGTTCAGACGAACTCATGTAAAACTTATGCTTGCAGGTTGCTATAGTAGCGTTCAAGAGTGAGAGAGATAGAATAATTTCCTATCTCTCTCACTCTTGAACGCTACCATGGCAACCTGCATGCATAAGTTTTGCATGAGATCGTGTGACTGTACCCTTAGGTTAGAATACGTTAACCGGCTGTTAACATATGTGACCGGGACTGAGAAAAGGGACCTACTTACCAAAATCAACTTTTCGAGAAAAACGCGTTTAAAGTTTTCTATCCAAATAAATTAGATTTCTTGAAACATTTTACATTTAAATTAACATGATGAGTGTTCTTTATGTATTTTTTTATGCTGAATCCGATTTTCTTGGTTAAATAATTGTTCAAACAACCCTGTAATTGTTATAAACAATTTATTTTGCAAAAGTCAAATTATGGAATTTTCAAAATTAATTTAAAAGACTTCCGGATGTCCTAGAGGTCTGAAATTTTTTATGCAAGTTCAGAACTGATACAATAATGAATAATTCTGAACTCTACAATAATCCATAGTTATTTTTTGACTTGCACAACCAGGTTGCCGATGACGGGGTATACTTGGGGATCATCTTCGAGGAATTAAGTCGAATTTTTTGTAAATGGTTTAGGCATTCAATTTAAGATTTAGGGGATATATTCTTGACACTTAGACAACCGAGAGTAATTTTTGTCTTAAAATTACTTATATTTTTATAAAAAAAATTAAAAAAAATTTTTTTTTTTAAATTTGTTTAAACAATTGCAAAAAAATTTTTTAAACAATCAGGACTGATTGCACTGTATTTCTAGGACCTTAAACTATAAGAAACCATCATAAAGAAAATCGATTTTTTGGTAAGTAGGTCCCTTTTTTCAGTCCCGGTCACATATGTTAACCGACCTATTGTGGCCGGTTAGAGTTAACATCGGTTAAATCGAGATAACGTTCCGTCAAAAGTTGGTGAAACGCAAGTAGAAATTTGACGGTCCGTTAATGTCTTAATCGAGGTTGGTGGAACCGGGTATTAATATACTAGATATTAAGAAAAGATGCTAATGTACATATATCATCTAGATGTTATGGTTTAATATCTCAGATATTAAATAGTATAATCTGTATTTTTCCAATATCTGAGATATTAAATTTGAACATATAAGATGTTTACATATTTGACTGTTACAGATATTGGCTATTAATATCTAGATAATAAAGCTTAATATCCATTTTTCTCAGTGTGATTGAGGGTTCACGTGCAATAAGGGAATACGCATGGAAGTGAAAGTCCCCGCGTATAGCGATTCTGCGGCTGCGCGAGAGGACAACGAATAAAAACGAATAAAACGCGCCTGCGCGTCCCCTTATTGCACGTGAACCCTCAATTGTTAATAAATGTGTTAGAATATATGAAATAGTTAACATAAAAAAATAACATTTTTTATTTAAATATTTAAAAAAAATGTTCAACTTTACTAAGGAAAGTAGTCAGTCACCGCAATAAAAAAATATTATTTTTTAATTTCCCAAAAGATTGTTCAAGGAAAATATATAATATTTTCTAATTTTTTACTCTTACTGCATTTTGACTTCTATTAAAATAATTGTTGACAATAATTTATAAATATTATCTCTGTAGTACACTCAGAAAATTCTAACTAAAATACACTGAAACAAATTTTTTGTCATTGCTGCCATACAAATGGCAGCTTAAGTGTGAATCAGCCTTCACATGTCTAACATAACTTAACTTGTGTGCTAATCTGATAGATTGTATGACTAATTCAACCAAAATCCTTAACCAGAAGTTTATGGCTGAATTCTCGAAAGCATTTTTTTTAGTGTCGTATGAACTGTAGCCAATACTATTTAATGCAGAAATTTCTCTCAGTCTAGAAAAAATTTTGCAGTTAAATGAAGCATCCAATAATTATTAAATGTTTTTAATAAATGATTATATAGTGCTGAAGAAGTAAACCTTTAAAAACTCTTTTTAGCATATTATAAAATTATGAATGTATTTATGGGGACGCATGATTATTCCCCAAATGTCATTTTTCCGAAATGTCATTCTACCGAACTGCACTTTTGCGAATAGTCAATTTTGCAAAAAGCCATTTTTGCGAAATGTCATTTTTACGAATAGTTATTTTTGCGAAAAGCCATTTTTGCGAATAGTAATTTTTGCGAAAAGTCATTTTTACGAATTTTCATTTTTGCGAATTGTCATTTTTGCGAATCGACATTTTTACGAAAAGTAATTTTTACGAATTGTCGTTTTTGCGAATTGTCATTTTTGCGAAAAGCTATTTTTGCGAATTGTCATTTTTGAGAAATGTCATTTATGCGAATTGTCACTTTTGCGAATCGCCATTTTTTCCGAATTGTCACTTTTCCGAAAAGTCATTTTTGCGAAAAATACAATAGTAAACTTGTAGGTATATATAGATTCACTATTGTATTTTTCGCAAAAATGACAATTCGCAAAAATGACTTTTCGGAAAAGTGACAATTCGTAAAAATGTCGATTCGTAAAAGTGACAATTCGTAAAAATGGCGATTCGGAAAAATGACAATTCGCAAAAATGAAAATTCGTAAAAATGACTTTTCGCAAAAATTACTATTCACAAAAATGGCTTTTCGCAAAAATGACTATTCGTAAAAATAACATTTCGCAAAAATGGTTTTTCGCAAAAATGACTATTCGCAAAAGTGCAGTTCGGTAAAATGACATTTCGGAAAAATGACATTTAGGGAATAATCATGCGTATTTATGAAATTAAAAAAAATTATGATAGTAAAATTTTCAGTAAAATTGCATTACATAAATTTTGATTATTTATTAAGAGACAGACAAAATTAAAAAATTTTAATTCAGCAACTTATATAAAAATCATGCAAAAAAAATTTTCATAACTTTAAGGGGACACCTAAGTCACCTAAAAACAATGCAAAAAGAGTCAACTTTCGGTACACTTTTCTCGAAAACTATTATTCCAATTGCGTTCGCCCTTTTTTTATTCGATTACAAATATAATCAAGTATATGAATAAGAAGTAATACGACGTTATCTTTAATAGAAACTTTTTTATGAATATTTATACCCAAAGCAAAATAAAAATCCTATTTTCTCTGATTCATTGACTCATATCTCCGTTTGTACAACTCAAAATGATGTTAAACTTCTTATTCGTATTCTTGGAACCTTACTGAACAAAGTAAAAAAAAGAAATTACAAATTGGTTTAGTAGATTCGGAGAAAAGTGTACCGAAAGTTAAAAAATTGGAAAAAAAAAATTTTGACAGGAGACACGAAAAAAGAAAAAATACTAAAAACTCATGGTATTCAGAATCATGTAATCAGATTTTTTCTACTCTTCAGAAAAGGTTTTAAAAAGTCTTGTTCTATTCCTAATTGAGTCTACTTTTAGAAAATCAGACTCTACTCTATCTGTAAACTAATATTCAAAATCGCCTATAAATTATTTAAACAAATTATTACTGTTAATTACTAACTTATTACATAATATTTCCAGAAAGATGCATTTTTTCCCTAATTTTGCAATTTACCGAACCTTGTATATATATAAATGCCGATGCAAATTTAAAACATAATTATTATTTTAACAAGTTTTAAACAAATTTTTATTATTATTTACTATTTATATCAGAGAAAGAAGCAGTATTTTTATAATATTATTATTTTAACAAGTTTTAAACAAATTTTTATTATTATTTACTAACTATTTACATAAGAAAAAGAAGCAGTATTTTTATAATATTGCCAATTTACCAAACTGTTTTGAAATTCTGATTTGTATTAAAAATAAAATTATAAAACATTATGAACAATTTTGTAAAAAGTTTGGTAATTGAAAAATTAGAAAAAATTTTATTTTTATAGTGAAATTTACTAAACAATATCTCTTCTTTAGATTGTTATAGTAAATAACAATAATAATTTAATTATAAAACTTTGGGTATACAAAACTTTTTCAAATAAAATAATTTTGATTTAAATTTTCATCAGTATCTATTTAAAGTTCGATAAATTGCAAAATTATGAAAATGCACCTTTACAGGTACATTCTGTAAGAAGTTTGTATTTAACAATAATTTATTTAGAAAAATAAAGAATTTATCATATCTTTATAAAACATATATTATTTCTTATCACAAAAACAATTTTAGTAAAAAGTTGAGATGATTTTAATATATTTTTTTAACTTTTTTAACAAATTGTTATTGTTCTTTTTTACCTTTCGACAGAATTTCACTGCAAAGATAAAATTTTTTTTAGATTTTTAATTACTAAACTTATATAAATACAGATTAAAATTAAAAGTTAAATTATTATTTAAACATTTTCAACAAATTATTATATTCTTACTTACTATTTTTTATAGAATTGTTTAAATTATAATGTTATTTTTAATGTGATTTTTAATGTTAATGATAATTTATATTTTTAATTTGCAAGAATAGAAAAAACTGAATGTTTCTAGTATTCTTTTTAAGCTGTTAGTAAATAACAATAACAATTATAATAATAAATTATAACTATAATAATAATTATGTTTTAAATATGCATTGGTATTTATATAAAATCCGGTAAATTGCAAAACTACGAAAAAATGCATTTTCCTAGGTACATAAGTTTACCTTTACAATATCGTGAAGAGATTTATTTTTTACATCAATTTTTTTGTAAATTTTTTAAAAATTAATATTATTTTATTTCATTAAAAAAAATTTGTAAATTGTTAGTAAATAATAAGCATTTACTAAAAAATTTATTAAATTTTCTTTCTTTCTCTAATAGAGATATAGCATTTTTATTATTTAACAAAAAAAATTTTGATTTAAACTGTTTAAAATTAAACAGAGTGTCTAACAAGGGTAAAAAAAAATTCCCTGGCTTTTCTGACCATTAAGGTACCGTCCCATGATGGCGTGAAAGCGTCGGCGTAAAGCGTAAACCATGTGAGTGAGTGAGAACCTGATATCTGTTCATCTCTTTCTATCGCACGACTTCTGCTTTACGCCGACGACGCTTTTACGCCGTCATGGGACGGTACCTTTAAAGATACCACAGGCACACAAAAAAATAAAAAAGTCAAAACCCAGAGGTTACACCCCCCTATCCCCATGTTTTTGGTGTCGCTGAAACCGAATATGACCATGAAAAATTTTTCTCATCGGCCATTTTCCCGCTACCACCCCCTTACACCTGCTCCCGGGGGTTGGAATTTCAGTTTAAAAAAAAGTGGAGTAGGGTGTCTATTCCTATGTTTTTTGGGTCGCTTAAACCAAAAAAGACTACCAAAAACAAATTCTTCCCTCCCTTAACCCCCTACAACCCCCTTATCAACCCCGGGGTGAGGGGTCGAAATTCGAATTTTCACGAAAAGTCGATT
This sequence comes from Leptopilina syphax, assembly GCA_032872505.1. NCBI lineage: Eukaryota > Metazoa > Arthropoda > Insecta > Hymenoptera > Figitidae > Leptopilina > Leptopilina syphax. The sequence goes on from CM065474.1 coordinate 25,396,783, forward strand.
ACGGTGTCTAAACCTACGTTTTTTGGGTCGCTGAAACCAAAAAAGACTACCAAAATTAAATCCTTTCCACCCTCGACCCCCTACAACCCCCTGCAATAATTGTTTTCAAATAAAACGAACCGATTTTTGGGAAATTGAAAATTAAATATTAATTATCAAAAATTATTGCAGGGGGTTGTAGGGGGTCGAGGGTGGAAAGGATTTAATTTTGGTAGTCTTTTTTGGTTTCAGCGACCCAAAAAACGTAGGTTTAGACACCGTAATCGACTTTTCGTGAAATTTCAAATTTCGACCCCCCACCTTTCGGGTGTTAAGGGGTTAAGGGAGGGAAAAATTTGTTTTTGATAGTCTTTTTTGGTTTTAGCGACCCAAAAAACATAGGAATAGACACCCTACTCCACTTTTTTTTATACTGAAATTCCAACCCCCGGGAGCAGGTGTAAGGGGGTGGTAGCGGGAAAATGGCCGATGAGAAAAATTTTTCATGGTCATATTCGGTTTTAGCGACAACAAAAACATGGGGATAGGGGGGTGTGACCTCTGGGTTTTGACTTTTTTATTTTTTTGTGTGCCTGTGTACCCTTTAAAATTAAGCAAATAACGGAAATACTTTCAGAGTAAAAATTTCTTTAAATATTATTGACCTTAAACATTGCAAACTTTAGCAACGTTAAATATTGCCATTTAAATAAATTATCCACAAATTTTAATCCTTGAAATGAAAAAAATATTTTGTATTAAAAATATGTTCGTATAAAATACTGAATGAAAATAAATAAAAATTTAAAAATTCAATTTAACACTTAGGAACTTTATAATAAATTTATTTATAGAATCGCAAAATAACTGTAATAGCGAAATTAAATTTGTAGAAAAAATAACTATATTTTGTTAATTTGAAAGTTCAGATCTTTAGGAACATTTAAATAACAATGAGTTAAAATTTAAGTAATGTAAATATTTTAAATAAATTTAATTTAAGGGCCGTTGAGAAAAAAATAGATAACGATACAGGGGGATTTGTCAGTCAGCTATTTGTGTGTTTCATATGGGGGTAAAATTTTCAAAAAAGTGCTACGTATTTTTTGAAAGGTGCCTAAACTGAATCCCATAAATTAACTCTCATGAGATTTGTTTCACGAGACAGCGAAATTACATCCCATATGTAAACCCATATGAGAATCATATGTAATTCTATAATTATACAACATTTCCTACGAGAATTCATTATATTCTATACATATTTTTAATTTTGTTATAAATATGTATTTTTAATAAATAGTTTCAATTTTAACGTGGTGATTTAATTCATTAAATGACGTTGGAAAAAAAATGATAAAAATTAGTTAAAATTGTTATAAAAAACATTTCTAATTAACGAAATAAACTACTCTAAAGTCTACTAACTATTATTTCACGAAAAATGTAACGAAAAAATTTCCATTAATAAATAAAAATAAAGAATAGAATTTTCATAAGATCCTTAAGTTCTGAAGGTTCAAATAAACGAAATTTATTTTTTTCTTTACCAAATTAAATTTTTATTGCAATTATTTTGCGTCCCTATCCAAAAAAATTAATTACTGAGTTTCTAAACGTAAAATTTCAGTTTGTAAATTTTTTTGTGATTAGTAATTCATAAAAATATCTTTAACAAAAAATATTTCGTTCATTTGAACGTTCAAAACATGGGGATCATATTTTCATTTATATTTTTTTGAATAAAATATGAAACTTTTACAAAAAATGTCATTGATAAATAGAAATAAAGAATTACATCTCTATTTCTCTCTGAAAAATACTTTTGTAAAAAATTATAATTGAGAAATAGAAATACAGCACATTTTTATGAAAATATTTTTTAAATAGATTTTCTTCATATTTTCAAAAAATTGATTTTCTGTAAAAAATTATTCAGACACAAAAATATTGAAAACTTTTGGGAATATTGCATGTACAATTTTTTTAATTATAATTAATAAATAAAAGTGCACCAAGTAATAAAAAATTTATTTTAATGTTAAACAACAATTTTATTAAGTTAATTAAATAAATAAAATTAAATAATTTAATTTATTTTTTGTCAAGAAAATTTTTTTAAAAATTTAAGAGAATTTGCTTTTTTCAATTGAAGGGCTGGCTGCAATAAGGGGACGAACGCGTCGTTGAAAGGTATAATATCAGTCAGGTACACGGAAAGAAGAATAGCACAAGAGATGTGCCAAACAGTAGGACAAGTCGTGTTCGTTAATTCAGCGCGTCTGGTGTGCCTTGTTGGAACAGCAGACATACTTAGTTTGGCGCAGGCGCTGTGCTTTACAGCTTGTACATTTTATAAGCACAGCGTCTGCACTGACAAAGTATGTCTGCTGTTCCAACAAGGCACACCAGACGCGCCAAATTAACGTACACGACTTGTCCTACTGTTTGGCGCATCTCTTGTGCTAGTATTTTTTCCGTGTAGCAGCGAGCGGCTCAAGGCTTGTCACTGCTACCCGACTGGTAGTATCCCTTCCAAGTCTCGAGTTCGTTCCCTTATAGCAGCCAGCCCTTCAACTTCTTAACTACTTTTGACAAACAAATAAATTTGTTCTACACTACCGTCCGTGAGTATCAGGACGCCCCTTTTTCCATGAGTGGAAAAATGCTTAAAACGTAGAAAATAAGAATGACAACAATTTTTCGTGTTTTTTTTCTGAAAGCTAATGAAATTATGAATAGACTGACACATGATCGAAGAATTTTTGTTGACTACTCTGTCAGATACAGAAAAAATACTGGATTTTGCATGCTTAATTCTCGAAAACTAATTAACTTTTATTAGCGCACTTGGTCTTGTTTTAATCTCTATTTAATGTAGAATCTAAATTATTAACTAGTATTGTGAAATAAATTTTTCCAAAAAAATTTGAAACCGCAAAAGTAGGATTAAAGAAATTTAAAAAATTATCATGAATATTAAAGTGTCAAAAAGGTCAATGTAAAATATGTTCATTTAATAGATATACTAAAATTCAAAAAAGCTTTTTAATTACTTAATTATTTAATTAAAAAAAAAAAAAATTTTTTTTGAAAAAGTGTCAATCTGTTTTTCAAAATTTTTTTATCCGACTTTCAGAGTTTCAAATTTTTTTGGAAAAATTTATATCACAATACCATTAATTAATTTAGATTCTACATTGAATAGAGATTGAAACAAGACCAAGAACGCTAAAAAAAAGTTAATTAGTTTTCGAGAAATTTAAAAATTATGAAAAGCATGCAAAATCCAGTACTTTTTCAGTATCTGACAGAATAATCAACCAAAATTCTTCGATCAGGTGTCATTCTTATTTTCTATTTAATTCCAAATGTATTTGAAAATATATAGTTTTTATAAAAAGTTTGCTGCGTTGTTATTTTTCAATAAAAGTTTTGAAAAGATTCAGAAGTTTTTTCAATGATAAGTGGAATACAAAATTTCTAATATAAATATATATATATATATATATAAACAAAAGTTGTTTGTAAATTTTGACTGTTTGACATTTAGAGAGCGATAAACACTTTCAAAAAGCGATAATTTCATTTGGAGAGAAAATGTTTGTATTCAAAGAAAGAAAACATTTTGAAGAAATTTTATCAATAAAGAAAATAAAGATTGATATAATTTTAAAAGATTCTTATAAAACTTTAGCAATAGTATTAATTTATAATAAATTAATACAGAACATAAAATAAAACATTAAAAAATTTTCAAGGTAATAAGTAGAAATTTTTCACAGTAAAAATTAAAAATGATTAATTTTAATTGAATATACCTAAATTTTTGTAAAACAAAAATTACTTTCATTTTTTAAAATGAGAAAATTATTATTTTTGTTTAAAAATGTTTTTGAAATTATAAAAATAATAATATACAATTTAATTAAAATAGTTATAATTAAATAATAGGTATTTAAAAACATTTATTGAAATATTAAATAATTCTTGAATGAAATGAAAAGTAAATAAAAATATATTTTTATCGAAAAAATAAATGTTGAGAAGTATTAAACATGGAATCGCGACAAACATAAAACATAACCTTCAAATTTTTCAATCGTAATGAACACATGATTAAACTACACATAAAAATAATTTATTTACAAAATGTGTTAAGAATAAAAAATTTTTACTATTAAAAACTGCTCACATATGCAATAATAAATTTTAAATACCTATATTTCTTTTGATTTTTTTATTTCAATGCACGTGTTTCATTAGGAAACAGAGGAAACAGTAAAAATATTTCGAATGAAAAATATATTAATACTAAACAAGATTTATTTTATGAAAGAAAATTGGTAGATAATTAAATGAATAAGAATAAGAAATAATGTAAAATACTTAGTAATTAATGAGGAAAATTTATGCAACATACCTCAAAACACACTAATTAGAATAAAACAATTCCTGACGGCAACTGAAATTGACACAGCGAACCAGAACTGACCATGTACTCCCATGCACTGAACTGATGAGCAGGAACGAGAAAACTTTCAATCTTAAATCTTCAGCGCCATCTCCTAATTGAAACTCGAACTTTTATCGTGCAATGCATTAATGTACCGCCGGTAACAATTCACAACACAGTAAACACATAGGAATTGTTTTCTACTTAATTAATAGTTATTATCATCAAATGAGTTTTAATTTTACACAATTTGTATAATTTAACTATTACCCCATTAACCCCTTGACTGTGGATGACGTGTATACACGTCATGAAAAAAACTGGCCCAAACAGAGGATGACGTGTATACACGTCATGGCCCAAACAAGAAAACATCTTAACGTACATTCGCAAAAAAATTTACTCGGGGGTTTTTGAGGTCGCTGATCACGATTCTGAAGTCTGATTTTCAAAATAAATAATTTTTCATCCAAAATGGCCGCCAAAAATTTTGAAAAATTTCAAAAGTGGATAAATTCTTTTAAAAATTCTTACTCGGGGGTATTTGGGGTCGCTGATCACGATTCTGAAGTCATATTTTCAGAATACATAATTTTTCATCCAAAATGGCCGCCAAAAATTTTAAAAAATTTCAAAATTGGATAAACTCTTTTAAAAATTCTTACTCGGGGGGTCTTTGGGGTCGCTGATCACGATTCTGAAGTCATATTTTCAGAATACATAATTTTTCATCCAAAATGGCCGCCAAAAATTTTGAAATAGTTCAAAAGTGGATAAATTCTTTTAAAAATTCTTACTCGGGGATTTTTGGGGTCGCTGATCACGATTCTGAAGTAAGATTTTTAAAATGAATAATTTTTCATACAAAATGTCCGCCAAAAATTTTGAAAAATTTCAAAAGTTGATAAATTCTTTTCATAATTCTTACCATTTAAACTTTGAAAAACTAATAACAGATTCGTAATCAGCGACCCCAAAAACCCTCGAGTAACAAATTTTAAACGAATCCAATGAATTTTTCAAAACCATGACCGACATATTGGATCCGCCATTTAAAATATTAAAAAACTAACACCGGAATCGTAATCAGCGACCCCAAACACCCCCGAGTAACAAATTTTAAGCGTATGCAATGTATTTTTCATAATCGTGTCCGCCATTTTGGATCCGCCATTTTGAATTTTAGAAAACTAATGTCAGATTCGTAATCAGCGACCATGAAAATCCCCGAATAACGATTTTTAAGCGAATCCAATGAATTTTTCAAAATCGTGTCCGCCATATTGGATCCGCCATTTTGAATTTTTGAAAACTAACACCGGAATCGTAATCAGCGACCCCAAAAACCCCTTAGTACCTAGTGTCATGAAAATTTATTCACAAGAAGGTCTTACACATTTTGGGACCATTTTGTTATATTGTAGCTACACACTGAAGGGGTTAATAAAAACAGTTTTCTTTTAAATTTTGGGAACATTTATGATTAAAATAGAGAAAATTCAAGCACTTCTAAACTGTCAGATTACCACCGCACATCGTTCACTTCAAATATTGTTTATTATTAAATAACAACTTTCTTACACTTAATTATTACACAAATCAATTCCCTAAATACTAATTTACCAATCTCAATAGATTTTTTAACCCAAAATTACTTATTAACTCAAATATAATGTTTTGATCGAACCTGAGAGAAATCTGATAGATTTCGCTCAAATCTCACTCAACACATTCCGTCAGGGTGGGTCTGGAATTTTTTAAAAAATGGTCTGGAAAACCTGGAAAAGTCATGGAATTTTAAAATCGATGTTTTGTGGCAACCCTCAGACTAGACACAGGAGGTAAAACTTCGGTAGTGGGGGTATGGCAAAGCTGAGTCGCTCAGCTGGTTTATGGTCAGGGGGTTGCATACATTTGTATCAGAATGAAAAGAGCAGAATGACTATTATGTCGAATTCACAAAGGTAGAATCTGTAACTTTACGAATTTGTTTTTATCGAATACAAAATTTAAGAAAATTATTTTCACGCATTAACATTGACATAATTTTTATTTTTACTGAACAATAATTGATAGAATTTTAAAATAGTCGATTTCTTATTTAGTCGAAAGTTTAAAAATCCGAAATTTAATTAAACCTAATTTTATTTTGTCGAACGGTGGTTCAATATAATGTGAATATTAACGAAATTTATTATAGCCGAATTTATAACTAACCTAAATGTAACTGAACTGAAAAGTAATATTACATATTCCTTATTCTATAGAAATTAAAAGTGTTCGAATTATCATTTAATCGAATATTTATTATATAGAATTAATTTTAATCGATATTTCGAAATCTCGAAATGCAAATTAATCTAAACTAATTTTTAAGGAAAATACAACTAAGCGAATTTCTAATTATCCGAAAACTAATTTGGTAGAAAATTTTTGTGGGTGAATTTAATTTGAGCCAAAAAGCAAGTAGCCGAAACGTCATCTATTATAATCTTAAAATGGCGAAAAAGCTATTTGTAAGAATGGTTAAATAGTCGAAACGCCATCTATTCGAATTGTCCAGTAGACGATTCGTAATTTAGCCGAATGGAAAAAACGTCGAATGGACAAAACGTCGAATTTTGAAAACATCGAATTCTCAAAACATTGAATTGTCAATACGTCGAATGTTTAAAACGTCGAATGCTAAAAACATCGAATCGTCAAAAGTTCGACAAATTTGTTTGATCTATGTAAACATTAACTTAAAACAAAGAAATCTTTACTTAGATCAATCAAATTTTGTCGAACTTTTGACGATTCGATGTTTTTAGCATTCGACGTTTTAAATATTTGACGTATTGACAATTCAATGTTTTGAGAATTCGATGTTTTCAAAATTCGACGTTTTGTCCATTCGACGTTTTTTCCATTCGGCTAAATTACAAATCGTCTACTGGACAATTCGAATAGATGGCGTTTCGACTATTTAACCATTCTTACAAATAGCTTTTTCGCCATTTTAAGATTATAATAGATGACGTTTCGGCTACTTGCTTTTTGGCTCAAATTAAATTCACCCACAAAAATTTTCTACCAAATTAGTTTTCGGATAATTAGAAATTCGCTTAGTTGTATTTTCCTTAAAAATTAGTTTAGATTAATTTGCATTCCGAGATTTCAAAATATCGATTAAAATTAATTCTATATAATAAATATTCGATTAAATGATAATTCGAACACTTTTAATTTCTATAGAATAAGGAATATGTAATATTACTTTTCGGTTCAGTTACATTTAGGTTAGTTATAAATTCGGCTATAATAAATTTCGTTAATATTCACATTATATTGAACCACCATTCGACAAAATAAAATTAGGTTTAATTAAATTTCGGATTTTTAAACTTTCGACTAAATAAGAAATCGACTATTTTAAAATTCTATCAATTATTGTTCAGTAAAAATAAAAATTATGTCAATGTTAATGCGTGAAAATAATTTTCTTAAATTTTGTATTCGATAAAAACAAATTCGTAAAGTTACAGATTCTACCTTTGTGAATTCGACATAATAGTCATTCTGCTCTTTTCATTCTGATACAAATGTATGCAACCCGGTCAGGCGTTTACTTTCAAAAAAAGTTTTCGCCGAAATAGACCACATGGACTTCTGCGCATCTAAACACGTAAACACGGGATAATATATTCTATACAAATACAATATGAAATATAAGTGTTTATATTTTCAAACATATTTTATTTATTAAAAAAAAGTTTTAAAAACAAAAAAATGTGTAAACTGTAGCATGAAGTGTATTAAAAGTTAACAAAAAGTAATAGTCATAGTGTTGTGTAGGTTTATCTTTCTTCTTGTTACAACTTTTCACACAGCACGTTTTCGGAATATTTAACTATTTGAATAACACTTAATTTAATAATCACTCACATTATTGTCTTTCTCGTTTTTCAATACATTTTACAAATGGACAAATTTTAATAGTAAATCTGAGAATGGATTTAAAAAGTATAAACACGAGGAAAACAGATTGAAAGATTGTGCTCCTTGTGGGAAAAAATTGTTTTTAGCAATATTCAAAGTTCATTTATTATCAACAAAAAATTTGAAGATCTTATAAAAGAACACGTCAATGAAAACTTTGATGTGTCTGATTCTCGATTTCCATGTGGTATTTGTGGAACATGTCGCCGTACTTTGAATGAGTACGGAAATAGAAAATCCAATAGAAATTTGCCATCTATGCCAAATTATATGGATATTATTTTGCCTAAAGAAACTTGCACAAATCATGACTCTTGTAATTGTTACATTTACACAAATATACAAAGAGGAAAGGGACATAAAAACGAATCAGTTAAAATTACTGTTAAAAATGGACTCAATGGCAATTCTAAAAATATAAGTATTTCAAAAGAAGCTCACGTCAATGATAAGACACGATCATCTATATCAATCTGTAATTTATGTTTCCAAGAAATTGGTAGAGGTAAATCTCACCCTTGCATTGAATCTGTTAAATCTCGGGATAACGTATTAAAATTTGTGGAAAAACTTCCTGAAAAACAGAAAGAACAAATTGCTAGTTCGATATTGCTAAAGAAAATTGATTCATCCAACAATTCTAATGACAGTAGCACATCTAGTCATCGAAACACATCTATACAGTTGAGTGTACATTGGGTCGTCAGTTCCCGGTAAAAAGGCTTGAATAGAAAGGTATTAAAAATTATTTCATCATAAATAGAAAGACGAAAATTTTTAATACTTCTGAATTCCTTTTTTGTCAGCTAGATTTGAATACTTCTATTAAGTAAAATTCGTCTATAAAACGAATCCTTTTTAATGCTCAAAATTTATAATAATAGAATGAATACTTTTTAATCACTTAAAGTGGAATAAATTTGTGATCTATCTAATCCGTTTTAATTCATTGTAAATCAAATGCTTATTGGTGGAAACTAACAAAAATTGACCAATCAAACTCCAAGTTACTTAAGAAAAGGATGAAAAAGAAAATGGCTTTGTTTAAAGTGACAGTTGTAATGTGCTTGACTTTGTAACTGTTGATAACTGGCGTCAACCGCAACTGTCCACGTGCATATAATCAGGTGCAAATTACCAAAGTGCAAATAAAATTCCATACAGCACCGAGAATTTCTCGAAAGTGGACAGGACCTCGCCTAACGAGGTTAGAAATATTGCGTGGTTATGTGAGGTTATTTAAATGTCCGTATATAAGGAAATATTGAATATCAAACTTGAGCAAAAAGTTTATTGAAAATAATATGACTTGACATGTTTAGGTAATATTGTATCAATACACTCAAATCTCGCTATAACGACCTTCTCTATAACGAAGGCTCTGTCTCTCGGTATAGCGAGAAAAATTTCCTCCCGATTACCCCCACTATTTATAAACAAATGCACATTCAGTTGGTTTAAATTTAGTTAAAATCAATTTTATTTATATAAAATAAAAATAAAAAAGTCATAAAAAGTCACTTCTTATTTGAAATTATATCAATGGGGCAAACATCTTCAAAATTTTAGCTTAAATAAATTTTCTGTATGTTAGAATTCAAATTAAACTAGGTTACGTTTGTAATTAATTGTAATTAATTTATAAATTAAATTATCGAAAACATGTTTCTGAGAGAAAAAGACATTAGATAATATTTATAAGAGCAATGTACATGAATTTGATGTTGGCAATCCGCAAAAATCTAAAAGACCCGTAGTATGGACAGACGCTCAAGAAATTTTAGAGTTCGTTTTAGAGAAAAGAGGCATAGTAGACAATGTACTTATCAAACTGATGATTGATGGAGGTCAAAAGTTTTTGAAAATATGCTTGGCAATATTTAAATTAAATTTGAAATATGATTTCAAACTTCTACTTGTCATTAATGTTCAACAGACTGCGACTTCAATGTATCCGTGTCCGTATTTCTTTATTACATTATCAGAATTGAAAGCAAATGAAGAAGACATTTCATCTGATAGTGAGCAGGATGATGAACCTAATGTGGAGCCCGAATGTTTAAAAGTGAGTAGCATTTGCTTACGTTTAAAAACATACGGAGATTTGAAAAATGACTATGATCAGTTTGTGCTGGCAGGTGTAAAAAAGAAACTGACAATGCAAAATCACAGTACTATCAATGTACCACTTGTCGAAGAAGATGATGATGCACTTGTTATTGAAAAATGTGTAATTCCTGAATTGCACATTTTACAAGGATTTGTAAATCATGTGTTTTAGAATGAATTGGTACCTCTACTTACAAAAGAAAAAGCGTTACTCTGGCCAGAGAAACTGAATATTTGTTCAAAGAATTATCATGGCGAAATTTTTGAAGGCAACGCTTGTAGAAAACTTCTAAAAGAATCAGATGTCTTTAATGATTCACTCATTTATTTAAATGTTGGCAAGTTTGCAGTAGTACCTTTTATTGCTACTATCAAAGCTATGAATAAAATTGTGAAATGTTGCTTTTCTACATCGACACCTGGACCGAATTTAGATGAATATGTAAAAGAATTGAAAACAGCTTACAAGAGTACAGACCTTTTGGTAACATTGAAGATTCACGAAATATTTGAGCATTTACAGCATTCCTTACATTTTTTAGATAGTGAAGGATTTGGGTTATGGTCAGAACAGTCTGGCGAGTCTATTTATAGGGACTTTTTGAATGTCTGGAACTGCTACAAAATCAATGTAATAGACGATCCCTCCTATCAACATAAATTAAGAAACGCGGTAGTGGAGTATTCCTCATCACACATCTAAATTTTAAATTGTAATCTTTGACAATTATTTATTATAACGTTCTTATTTTTAACATAATGATCTCTACAGTAAACATAAAGACATAACGTTTAGTTACACTTACCAAAGAATTTGATTAACAAAACCAGAAAATACAAAAAAATTAAAAACAAAAAATACAAAAAAAATAATGGAACCGCAGTACCATCACGTCTCCGTTGTGGTTCTGGATTAGGCTGAGAGTGGTACCAACAGAGTTTGAATTATCAAATAAAAAATATCATGGACTTAAGCGCAATAAGTTGTTGAGTTTTCCCCAATATGATTTGTGAAAAATTCTGGGACTTTAGTTTCGTTTAAATATTCTAACTTACTTTAAATGGTCTCACCGGATATTTTTTCTTTGTTCTACAACTACATAATATATCTTTTACTACAAAATTTTTATGTTATGAATATAATTTAAAACAATTATAACTTTAATTAACGTTCTTAAGTGTTTTAATAACTGCATGGTTTAAATAGATAAAGTACAAAAAATCAAAAAATTGTTTATTAGTGTTTTGCTATGAAAACGATCAGCTAGGATTTCACTAAAAACAGATTTTAACACTATGAAATACCTAAAATAAGATGCCGTAAACCGCTTCACTAGGCATTTTCATAAAACTTCTTTTTCGTTGAGGGCACCCGTGTACTATGTAGAAGACAACCATATTTTGTTTTTTTGGTTTAGATCACCCAGACGTGAGATTTCATGTACACCGTTTGTACAACTAAAAAAGGACAAAATTGCGCTTAAAGGAGTGCCACCACGGCAATTTTGAATATTTAGACTTAGAATTTTTTTTATAAATACTTGAATATATAATATAGGATGGTTTAATTTACATGGAGAAAAATATAAAGTAACTTTTACTACTTTTGGAGTAAATTTTACTACGTTCAAAGAAAATATTTGTAAAAATTAGAAAAATTTACTTTTAAAGTAACAAAATTTACTCCAAAAGTAGTAAAAATTACCAGAAATGCTTTACCAGAAATTTTTTACTATAAAAGTAGTAAAACTTACTTTATATTTTTCTCCGTGAAATTTAATGTACCAGTCATATTTTGTTAGAAAAAAAATCCGCAAAAATCGGCATATTATTTCCCTTATCACAGTAGACTTTCCCCTTAATCCTGAATGTGCTACTGTTTACATAAATAATTTTTACTAGGGCGAGTTGTCCTGAGTGTGCCACCGTTTAAAAAAAAAAATTTTCACTAGGAAGAGATGTCCCGGGAAGACTTGTCCTGAATTTGCCACTGTTTTAAAAAACAATTTTTCACTTGGGAGAGATGTCCCGGGAAGACTTGTCCTTAGGAGACTTGTCCTGAACTTGTCACTATGTTTTAATAAACAATTTTTCACTGGGGAGTGATGTCCCGGGGAGACTTGTCCTGAATTTGCCACTGTTTGAATAAACATTTTTTAACTGGGGAGAGATGTCTGGGGAGACTTGTCCTGGGAAGGCTTGTCCTGAATTTGCCACTGTTTGAATAAACATTTTTTAACTGGGGAGACTTGTCCAGAATTTGTCACTGTTCAAATAAACAATATTTCACTGGGGAGAGATGTCCTGGAGAGACTTGTCTTGGGGAGACTTGTCTTGTATTTGCCACTGTTTTAATAAACAGGACAAGTTTTCCCGGGACATCACTCCCCAGTTAAAAAATGTTTTTTCAAACAGTGGCAAATTTAGGACAAGTCTCCCCAGACCATCTCTCCCCAGTTAAAAAATGTTTATTTAAACAGTGTCAAATTCAGGACATGTCTCCCCAGGACATCACTCACCAGTGAAAAATTGTTTATTAAAACAGTGGAAAATACAAGACAAGTCTCCCCAAAACAAGTTTTTCCGAGATATCTCTCCCCAGTGGAAAATTGTTTATTTGAACAGTGACAAATTCTGGACAAGTCTCCCCGGGACAAGTCTCCCCAGTGAAACATTGTTTATTAAAACAGTGGCAAATACAAGACAAGTCACCCTAAGACAAGTCTCCCCGGAACATCTCTCCCCAGTGAAAAATTGTTTATTTCAACAGTGCCAAATTCTGGACAAGTCTCCCCGGGACATCTCTCCCCAAATAAAAAATGTTTATTCAAACAGTTGCAAATTCAGGACAAGTCTCCCCAGGACATCTCTCCCCAGTGAAAAATTGTTGATTAAAACAGTGACAAATTAAGGACAAGTCTCCCTAGGACAAGTCTCCCCGGGACATCACTCCCCAGTTAAAAAATGTTTTTTCAAACAGTGGCAAATTCAGGACAAGTCTCCCCAGAACATCTCTCCCTAGTTAAAAAATGTTTATTCAAACAGTGGCAAATTCAGGACAAGTCTCCCCAGGATAAGTCTTTCGGGGACATCTCTCCCCAGTATAAAATTGTTTATTCGAACAGTGACAAATTCTGGACAAGTCTCCCCGGGACAAGTCTCCCCAGTTGAAAAATGTTTATTCAAACAGTTGCAAATTCAGGACAAGTCTCCCCGGGACAAGTCTCCCAAGTGAAACATTGTTTATTAAAACAGTGGCAAATACAAGACAAGTCTCCCCAAGACAAGTCTCCCCGGGACATTTCTCCCTAGTGAAAAATTGTTTATTAAAACAGCGGCAAATACAGGACAAGTCTCCCCAGGATAAGTCTTTCGGGGACATCTCTCCCCAGTATAAAATTGTTTATTCGAACAGTGACAAATTCTGGACAAGTCTCCCCAGGACATCACTCCCTAGTTAAAAAATGTTTATTCAAACAGTAGCAAATTCAGGACAAGTCTCCCCGGGACATCTTTTCCCATTAAAAAAATGTTTATTAAAACATAGTGACAAATTCAGGACAAGTCTCTCCGGGACAACTCTCCCCAGTTAAAAAATGTTTATTTAAACAGTTACAAATTTAGGTCATGTCTCCCCGGGGACATCTCTCCTCAGTTAAAAAATGTTTTTTTAAACAGTGGCAAGTTCAGGACAAGTCTCCCCGGGACATCACTCCTCAGTGAAAAATTGTTTATTAAAACAGTGGCAAATTCAGGACAAGTTTCCCCGGGACATCTCTCCCCAGTGAAAAATTGTTTATTAAAACAGTGACAAATACAGGACAAGTCTCCCCAGTTAAAAAATGTTTATTCAAACAGTGGCAAATTCAGGACAAGTCTCCCTAGGACATCTCTTCCCAGTTAAAAAATGTTTATTTAAACAGTGGCAAATTCAGGACATGTCTCCCCGGGACATCACTCCTCAGTGAAAAATTGTTTATTAAAACAGTAGAAAATTCAGGACAAGTCTCCCCGGGACACTTCTCCCCAGTGAAAAATTGTTTATTTGAAGAGTGACAAATTCAGGACAAGTCTCCCCAGGACATCACTCCCTAGTTAAAAAATGTTTATTCAAACAGTGGCAAATTCAGGACAAGTCTCCCTAGGATAATTCTCTCTGGGACATCTCTCCCCAGTGAAAAATTGTTTATTTGAACAGTTACAAATTCAGGTCATGTCTCCCCGGGGACATCTCTCCCCAGTTAAAAAATGTTTTTTTAAACAGTGGCAAGTTCAGGACAAGTCTCCCCGGGACATCACTCCTCAGTGAAAAATTGTTTATTAAAACAGTGGCAAATTCAGGACAAGTCTCCCCGGGACACTTCTCCCCAGTGAAAAATTGTTTATTTGAAGAGTGACAAATTCAGGACAAGTCTCCCCAGGACATCACTCCCTAGTTAAAAAATGTTTATTCAAACAGTGGCAAATTCAGGACAAGTCTCCCTAGGATAATTCTCTCCGGGACAACTCTCCCCAGTTAAAAAATGTTTATTTAAACAGTTACAAATTCAGGTCATGTCTCCCCGGGGACATCTCTCCCCAGTTAAAAAATGTTTAATTAAAACGGTTACAAATTCAGGTCATGTCTCCCCGGGACATCTCTCCCCAGTTAAAAAATGTTTATTCAAACAGTGACAAATACAGGACAAGTTTCCCCGGGACATCTCTCCCCAGTGAAAAATTGTTTATTAAAACAGTGACAAATACAGGACAAGTCTCCCCAGTTAAAAAATGTTTATTCAAACAGTGGCAAATTCAGGACAAGTCTCCCTAGGACATCTCTTCCCAGTTAAAAAATGTTTATTTAAACAGTGGCAAATTCAGGACATGTCTCCCCGGGACATCACTCCTCAGTGAAAAATTGTTTATTAAAACAGTAGAAAATTCAGGACAAGTCTCCCCGGGACACTTCTCCCCAGTGAAAAATTGTTTATTTGAAGAGTGACAAATTCAGGACAAGTCTCCCCAGGACATCACTCCCTAGTTAAAAAATGTTTATTCAAACAGTGGCAAATTCAGGACAAGTCTCCCTAGGATAATTCTCTCTGGGACATCTCTCCCCAGTGAAAAATTGTTTATTTGAACAGTGACAAATTCTGGACAAGTCTCCCTAGGGCATCTCTTCCCAGTTAAAAAATGTTTATTCAAACAGTGGCAAATTCAGGACAATTTTTCCCAGGACATCACTCCTCAGTGAAAAATTGTTTATTAAAACAGTGGCAAATTCAGGACAAGTCTCCCCGGGACACTTCTCCCCAGTGAAAAATTGTTTATTTGAAGAGTGACAAATTCAGGACAAGTCTCCCCAGGACATCACTCCCTAGTTAAAAAATGTTTATTCAAACAGTGGCAAATTCAGGACAAGTCTCCCTAGGATAATTCTCTCCGGGACAACTCTCCCCAGTTAAAAAATGTTTATTTAAACAGTTACAAATTCAGGTCATGTCTCCCCGGGGACATCTCTCCCCAGTTAAAAAATGTTTAATTAAAACGGTTACAAATTCAGGTCATGTCTCCCCGGGACATCTCTCCCCAGTTAAAAAATGTTTATTCAAACAGTGACAAATACAGGACAAGTTTCCCCGGGACATCTCTCCCCAGTGAAAAATTGTTTATTAAAACAGTGACAAATACAGGACAAGTCTCCCCAGTTAAAAAATGTTTATTCAAACAGTGGCAAATTCAGGACAAGTCTCCCTAGGACATCTCTTCCCAGTTAAAAAATGTTTATTTAAACAGTGGCAAATTCAGGACATGTCTCCCCGGGACATCACTCCTCAGTGAAAAATTGTTTATTAAAACAGTAGAAAATTCAGGACAAGTCTCCCCGGGACACTTCTCCCCAGTGAAAAATTGTTTATTTGAAGAGTGACAAATTCAGGACAAGTCTCCCCAGGACATCACTCCCTAGTTAAAAAATGTTTATTCAAACAGTGGCAAATTCAGGACAAGTCTCCCTAGGATAATTCTCTCTGGGACATCTCTCCCCAGTGAAAAATTGTTTATTTGAACAGTGACAAATTCTGGACAAGTCTCCCTAGGGCATCTCTTCCCAGTTAAAAAATGTTTATTCAAACAGTGGCAAATTCAGGACAATTTTTCCCAGGACAAGTTTCCCTGGGACATCTCTCCCCAGTTAAAAAAAAGTTTATTCAAACAGTGGCAAATTCAGGACAAGTCCCCCCGGGACATCTCTCCCCAGTGAAAAATTGTTTATTCAAACAGTGGCATAATCAGGACAAGTCTCCCCAGGACAACTCTCCCCAGTTAAAAAATGTTTATTCAAACAGTGGCAAATTTAGGACAAGTCTCCCCGGGACATCTCTCCCCAGTGATAAATTGTTTATTAAAACAGTGACAAATACAGGACAAGTCTCCCCAGGACAAGTCTGCCCGGGACATCTCTCTACAGTTAAAAAATTTTTTATTTAAACAGTGGCAAATTCAGAACAAGTCTCCCCGGGACATCTCTTCCTATTAAAAAAATGTTTATTAAAACATAGTGACAAATTCAGGACAAGTCTCCCCGGGACATCTCTCCCCAGTAAAAATTAAACCGTCCTATATTATATATTCAAGTATTTGTAAAAAAAAATTTAAGTTGAAATATTCAAAATTGCCGTCGTGGCACTCCTTCAAGCACAATTTCGCTTCCTTCAAGCGCAAAAAAACAAAATATGGTTGTTATGTACATAGTATCGACTTTTGTCTGAGGAAAGATTTTTACAATAAAAAATTTCGGCGCCGAAAAAAAGATTTCTTGACATTTTTTTAATTTTTGTTTTACATTTGATTCATGCAAGTAACTGAAGTGTTTCTTTATGTTCTCGGGATCGCTCTACAAGATTCCGGGCTTAGATTTTAAATTTATCGCAAAGAAAATTAAATATGGCGAATTTTGTGCATCAAATTGCAAAAAATAAAATATTTTTTTTAATAATTATTTCTTACTGCAAACATTTTTTCACACGAATACAAGTGTCACAATTTGGCACAAACTTATTGATTTTTCCAAATATATAAAAGCGAAAATAGTAAAACAAAATGGCGGCTCAAAAATGGCGCTAATTTAAGAAAAAAATCATTCAATTCTTTTTATGTTGCATCGATATTTACCATGGCTATGAAATCTAACAGAACTTAGTGTTTTTATGTTTTTGAGGTCGCTCATGACGATTATATAATCGTATTTTCAAAATTTAAAATGGCGGATCAAATATGGCCGACAAAATTTTTTGAAATTTACTTGATTGGCTTAAATTTTGTTACTCAGCGGTTTTTGAGGTCGCAGATTATGAATCTGCTATCTGATTTTCAAAATTCAAAATAGCGTTTACAATATGGCTGACAAATTTTTTTTAATATACTAGATTCGCTTGAAACTTGTTTCTCAGGGGTTTTTGAGGTCGTTGATTATGAATCTGCAATTGTGTTTTTAAAATACAGAATGGCGAATCCAATATGGCGGACAAAAATTATTTAAATTTACTAGATGCGCTTGAAGATTTACTATTTGTCATCTCAAATTGTTTCATCAACATTGTCACGTTTTAAGTTTGAAAATATTAAGTCGTATGATAGAACAGTGCTAAAAGAATGTTTCAAAGCTAAGCCAATTAGATTTGGAACAATTTTTTAATTGTGTACTTTTGATGGATATATTAGACTAGAATTAATTAAATAATTTTTGTCCGCTATATTGGATCCGCCATTTTGTATTTAGAAAATCCAATTGCAAATTCATAATCTGCGATCCCAAAAACCCCTGGAGTAACAAAATTTAAGCGATTCGAGTAAATTTAAAAAAAAATTTGTCGGCCATATTGTATCCGCTACTTTGAATTTTGTAAATTCGATAGCAGATTCATAATCGCGTCCCCAAAAACCCCTGAGTAACAAAAATTAAGCGAAATTTAATTTTCTTTGCAATAAATTTAAAATCTGAGCCCGGAATCTTGTACAGCGACCCCGAAAACATAAAGAAATACTTCAGTTACTTGCAGGGAGTATTTTCAGTATGTGAAATTAAATCTTTAAGTAATTACAAATTTTCAGAGGTTTTAGGCGATAATGGGTTAAATAAAAAAGATATCGACAAAATCCTTCGTCAGACGAGTGTCAATACTATGTAGAAGACAACCATATTTTGTTTTTTGGTTTAGATCACCCAGACGTGAGATTTCATATACACCGTTTGTGCAACTAGAAAAGGACAAAATTGCGCTTGAAGGAGTGCCACCACGGCAATTTTAAATATTTAGACTTAGAATTTTTTTTATAAATACTTGAATATATAATATAGGATGGTTTAATTTACATGGAGAAAAATATAAAGTAACTTTTACTACTTTTGGAGTAAATTTTACTACGTTCAAAGAACATATTTGTAAAAATTAGAAAAATTTACTTTAAAAGTAGCAAAATTTACTCCAAAAGTAGTAAAAATTACCAGAAATGCTTTATCAGAAATTTTTTACTATAAAAGTAGTAAAACTTACTTTATATTTTTCTCCGTGTAATTTAATGTACCAGTCATATTTTGTTAGAAAAAAAAACCGCAAAAATCGGCCTATTATTTCCCTTATCACAGTAGACTTCCCCCTTAATCCTAAATGTGCCACTGTTTTCATAAATAATTTTTACTGGGGAGAGTTGTCTTGAGTGTGCCACCGATTAAATAAATAATTTTTGCTGGGGAGAGATGTCCCGGGAAGACTTGTCCTGAATTTGCCACTGTTTTAATAAACAATTTTTCACTGGGGGGAGACTTGTCTTGGGGAGACTTGTCCAGAATTTGTCACTGTTCAAATAAACCATTTTTCACTGGGGAGAGATGTCCCGGGGAGACTTGTCTTGGGGAGACTTGTCTTGTATTTGTCACTGTTTTAATAAACAATTTTTTTACTGGGGAGAGATGTCCCGGGGAGACTTGTCCACCCATGGCATTATTTACTTTTAATATTTAAATTTGGGGAGAGATGTCCCTGGGAAGACTTGTCCTCTGGGAGGAGCTGTCTATAGGAAGACTTGTCCCATGGGAAGTTATGTCTCTGTGGAGACTTGTCCGGGGGAGACTTTCTGGGTCTGACTTGTCTCATATTCAATTTTAAGTTAAAATTCAGAAATTTTACTAAAAACGTCGAAACTGGAAACGAGCATTTTTATAATATGAATTGTGTATATAGGTGAATAATTTGTGCATATAATGCATCTTCTAATACTTCTTATAAAATTATAAAATGTAAAATAGTTTTGTCCAGAAATTTTTTCAATTTTGTAATAAGATTTTTTTCTCTTCAATTTAAGTGTTTATGGAATATTTCAATGTTATCTGACAATTACAATCTAAAATAAGATCCATTAGCAACAAATATTATTAAAAAAAAAAGTTCTAAAATTGGAAGTTCTACACTCAAAAACAATTTTTTTTTGTAAAAATGTGTAGTTCACAAAAAAGTAGTCAGTACCGTGGTATTACTATTCTTCTAATCTAAACACTCTCTGTGGTAATTATTACGATTTTTTTGAAGATTATATTAGAAACAAATTATCTGCCCAAAGAAAAGAATTATTTTGCAAAATTGTCGAAGTTAGGTTAGTTTAAATTTCAAATGTCAGCTCCGTGGTGTCACATAAAATGTCAGTTCTGTGGCGTCTGTGGCGTACAGTATGAAGGTGCAAATTCATGGATCAACAGTTGCTACAACAACACATATTATAGAAGAGGACAGACATAGTTGTGTCCTTTTATATTTTAGTGCTTCGGCAACCGTTGACTCATTAAAAAATACCTTAATATTCGAAAAAAAGCCTTTACTTTTGGTGCTTAATTTAAAATGTCTTATGTCAACCAAGCAGAAGCACAGTATTACTGTTGATTGTAACGCTCTTAGTGGTGAATACTTTTCTGAAATTAGTTTTATGCGCTAATTTCATAATATTATGTAAATGAAATTCAACAAAGAAGAAGTAAATGAAATTTTCTCGTTATGTCAAACTGATAGTAAATATTTTTTCTGGGGCTATTTTGTGCAACAAAATGCTTTTTTTAACTCAATGCTTTATTCAAATTCAGAATTAAAAGAAAATCAACTTTTGACATATGTTATAGACTTCCTACTGAAGGTTTCCTATAA
Organism: Leptopilina syphax; assembly: GCA_032872505.1. Classification (NCBI taxonomy): domain Eukaryota; kingdom Metazoa; phylum Arthropoda; class Insecta; order Hymenoptera; family Figitidae; genus Leptopilina; species Leptopilina syphax. The sequence goes on from CM065474.1 coordinate 25,417,483, forward strand.
GTTAGGCAATGACATAAATCTTTTTGTCGGAGTTGTAGTCATTAAAAGTTGGGCACAAAATAGATCCCGGGATGGGGCTACTTTGTGCATCGAACTTTGTCTTTTTATAATGTTACGTAAACATTTTTTTGATCCTTTCTCCTTCATTAAATCTTTTGTGTAGATACAATTTCAGAGTAAATTACAAAAAGAATGAGATATTAAAAAAAAATGTTGTAAATATTATACAACAAAATGTAAAATAAAACACTAAGATTTTGCTAAAATCATGATTTATTAAAAATTAACAACCTTTCTTCAAATTTTATATTACTCAGAAAATAAATAACACTTTTTCTTTTTAAATATACATTTTACGATAATACATTATGATAATTATAAAACTATTATTTGAATACATGTAAATAACTTTGAATCATCATTTTAATAAGAGCTTTTTTAAACGTTTTGAATATGATATTTTTTAAAAACTTGAAATTAATATTTTAAGGTTAAACGAATAACAATTTAATCATGAAGTAGTATAAGGAGACCGAACGACCGTGCAAATTTTGAATTGAAAGTGGGACAGATTTCGGTACCTGAATAGTGGGTAAAAATACCGAAAGGAACACCAGCGCTGCATGTGGTTAAATTGTTGACTATGAGATGCACAGAACATAACCTATATTATTTGTTTATGTTTCACTAATTCATGTGTGTCATATATGTTTCCACGTGTTCCTCATATTTTTTAAATATTATCAAAGTAAAATAATTATAGTGTTATTTTCAGTGTTATAATTCTATCAATTGTGAATGAACTGTGTTTTCTATTTTTCCCATGCGCAGCGCTAGTGTTCCTTTTGGTATTTTTCACCTTCTAAGCGGGTACAGAAATCTGGCCCATTTATAATGTATTTCGTTCGGTCTCCTTATACTAGGGGAAGTGCGCCGGTTGTGGGCACCCCCCGGTTGTGGGCACCCCTACGTAAACTTTGACAGCAAGCAGATTTTACTGATCTAAGTATTGCAAGTCGTGTTCGTTGACAATACGGACTTTTCGTATTGATAACGAAACAAATATATGCATTTGTGTAATAGCTGTGAGCATAATAAAGAAAATTTGCATTAAATAAATAAAAAAGTAATTTTGTATTGTTTTCGAAGAGCAACATATGGGTGTAGATTCGTTCAGAAAAAAAGGGTTTAATTTTTTTTTTTGCAGTATTGTTATTATATTTTGTGATATACCTTCGTGTTTAACCAAAATTCTGCATCACAAAATGTGTTGGTCTTTTTAAGAAATGACTGTCATTCCCGGTTGTGGGCACCTTTATGTTAAGGAGGCTCTACCATCTGACAATGATGTGGACTACTGTCTCATCTATCTAAACTTTCTGCCAAGGAAAGTGACAGCCGCAAACTCCATTAAATGCGATGAATATAGCCGTTCAGTGCATTAGAAGTGCGTTATGGTATGCGTACTAGCTACTTCACATGCAAGCATTATGCTTTTGTTAGCGATGAGCATAGTGTGAAAACGTGTCATCATTTTTGTTCTTTATCCCGGCAAAGTCTCTTAAAATAAAGAAACTTTCATTTTTTCTTTATTTGTGTTGGTTTCCTTTAATATTTTTTCATTTTTAGCGGATTTTTCAAGGGTGCCCACAACCGGGTACAAAAATTTTTTTGTCAAAAAATTTCCATTTCACTAAATTTCTAATAAAACTTTTTTATTTAAAGGAATCAATTTAATTCCTTCACTGACAGTCACCTTAGACCTCCAGCTTTAAATTCGTACACATACATTTGTATAATATGCACATGGACAAATGTTATGAGGCAAAAACAAAAGGGTGCCCACAACCGGCACACTTCCCTTACTTCATGAATTTAATATCTAATACACTTTTCAAGTTATTAGAGAAACGACCCAGACAGCACGTAAGCTTGCAGCAAGCTTGAGGCAAGCTTGCCGTGCAAGATTGCCAATATTGACGTGCAAGTTTCCGGCAAGCTTGCCACAAGCTTAAAATGTCCCACTTATAGCAAGCTTCATGTGCAAGTTTGCTGCAATATTGCAATGCAAGCTTGCAGCAATATTCCACTAAAGGTTGCCGCAAATTTGATGTAATCTTATATGGAAATTGTTTATTATATAAAATTAATTATTAATTATTAGCAACAAATTTATATTTAATATTTTTAATTTTTATTAAACATTAAAAAATTATAACAACGTTATAATAATAATGTTATTAATTTCCCCAAAGAATTGGAGTTGGGAACTATTATCCATGATCAGTGGATAATAATTAAAAATTGTCAACGTCGTAGCAGACGTTAACTATACACATTATCATTTAAGATAATATGGTAAAAAGCCTGTTCAGCGGACCGATACTTATACTCTGCGTGAGACAAGTCGAGCGCGAGAGAGGTATTTCTCGCCATCTAGCAAGGAATTGGAAAACTAATAGAAGTTTCTCTTATAATTCTCTAACTCCCTGGTAGATGGCGAGAAATACCTCTCTCGCGCTCGACTTGTCTCGCGCAGAGTATAAGTATCGGTCCGCTGAACAGGCTTTTCACCATATTATCTTAAATGATAATGTGTATAGTTAACGTCTGCTACGATGTTGACAATTTTTAATTATTATCCACTGATCATGGATAATAGTTCCCAACTCCAATTCTTTGGGAAAATTAATAACATTATTATTATAACGTTGTTATAATTTTTTAATGTTTAATAAAAATTAAAAATATTAAATATAAATTTGTTGCTAATAATTAATAATTAATTTTATATAATAAACAATTTCCATATAAGATTACATCAAATTTGCGGCAACCTTTAGTGGAATATTGCTGCAAGCTTGCATTGCAATATTGCAGCAAACTTGCACATGAAGCTTGCTATAAGTGGGACATTTTAAGCTTGTGGCAAGCTTGCCGGAAACTTGCACGTCAATATTGGCAATCTTGCACGGCAAGCTTGCCTCAAGCTTGCTGCAAGCTTACGTGCTGTCTGGGGAGAGAAATAGTTTTAAGACTAATTTGAAAAACTTATAAATATTAATTAAAGTTAATTTTTTGTCGTTATGTTGCTCACCGGTTGAAGTTTTAATCGTTTTAAGTATTTTAATTAACTTGTTTTTGGTTTTTTGATAAAGAAGTTCTTTTTAATAATTTTTAGGGTTCCGTACACCATAGGTGTACTGACGGAACCCTTATGAAATCACTCGTGTGTCCGTCCCAGCCACGCAAAATGGGCTGTCCCCCCCCCCTTAACTTTTACAAATCTTAACCTAATAAGCTGAAATTCGGCAGGGATCTTCAGTTTTAAGTGCAGATTACAGGAAAAATATAGCGAACACAATTGACGGACATATTTGCGAACTAGGAGGAAAAGAAATAGAATTTTTCCGAAAAAATTACAAAAAATGACCCTGTCCCCCCCCCCTTAACTTTTACAAATCTCAACCTGGTGAGCTGAAATTCGGTAAGGATCTTCAGTTTTAAGTGCAAATTACAGGAAAAATATAGCGAACCCAATTGACGGATATATTTGCAAACTAGGAGGGAAAGAAATTCAATTTTTTCGAAAAAATTAAAAAAATTACCCTGTCCCCCCCCTTTAACTTTTACAAATCTTAACTTGATGAGCTGAAATTCGGAAGGGATCATCAGTTTTAAGTGCAGATTACAGGAAAAATATAGCGAACCTGATTGGTGGAGATATTTGGGAACTAGAAGGGAAAGAAATTGAATTTTTTTAAAAAAATTGCAAAAAATGACCCTGTCCCCCCCCCTTAACTTTTACAAATCTCAACCTGGTGAGTTGAAATTCGGTAGGGATCTTCAGTTTTAAGTGTAGATTACAGGAAAAATATAACGAACCCGATTGACAAACATATTTGCGAACTAGGAGGGAAAGAAATTTAATTTTTTCGAAAAAATTGCAAAAAATGACCCTGTCCCCCCCCTTAACTTTTATAAATCTCAAAATGGTGAGCTGAAATTCTGTAAGGATCTTCAGTTTTAAGTGCAAATTACAGGAAAAATATAGCGAACCTGATTGGTGGAGATATTTGGGAACTAGAAGGGAAAGAAATTCAATTTTTTTGGAAAAATTACAAAAAATAACCCTGTCCCCCCCTTAACTTTTACAAATCTCAACCTGGTAAGTTAAAATTCGGTAGGGATCTTCAGTTTCAAGTGTAGATTACAGGAAAAATATAGCGAACTCGATTGACGGACATATTTGCGAACTAGGAGGGAAAGAAATTCAATTTTTTCGTAAAAATAGCAAAAAATGACCCTGTCCCCCCCCTTTAATTTTATAAATCTCAAAATGGTGAGCTGAAATTCTGTAAGGATGTTCAGTTTTAAGTGCAGATTACAGGAAAAATATAGCGAACTTGATTGGTGGAGATATTTGGGAACTAGAAGGGAAAGAAATTCAATTTTTTCGTAAAAATAGCAAAAAATGACCCTGTCCCCCCCTTTAATTTTATAAATCTCAAAATGGTGAGCTGAAATTCTGTAAGGATGTTCAGTTTTAAGTGCAGATTACAGGAAAAATATAGCGAACTTGATTGGTGGAGATATTTGGGAACTAGAAGGGAAAGAAATTCAATTTTTTTGGAAAAATTGCAAAAAATGACCCTGTCAATATGGATTTTTATAGTTTTTTCTTGTAATTTACATGTAATAAAAATACATATGTATACAGAATTTCAGGTCAATAAGTTTATATATGTTAATTTTAATCAATTATATTTCTTATATATATATTTTTTTATAAAAAATAAGTTTTATTTTGGTGTACGGAACCCTCGATCTTAATGCGAGTGCAACTCGCACTTGCCCGATTTTTTTTATTTTTATTAAATACCTCGAGTACATAAAGTAGCCCCAGTTGACGGCAGTATTATTCAATGCATAGGGTGGTCAGCTCCGTGGCAGCCAATTTTCGAAAATTTGTTATAATTTTTTTATAATTATAGCTGTAGTAAAACCGTTCAAATTACAACTATATTATGCCCTAATGATGAGGAAAAGTGATATTTAACATGAAAAAAACAACATTTTTTTTCTTTTAAAACTCATTTTAAAATTGCACAGTTACGTGAAAATCACCCATATAGTAGAATTTGTATACATTTTGTCTATTCCACTAAGTGGTACTGTAGTCACCGTAGTAAATTTTTTTCTTGTACGTTATGGCAATGTTTTTTTCTCGAAGTTTTTTTCAAATGCAACGCATTTGGAAGTCGGTCTCGAAATGAGTAATCGACAACTTCAAGTGACTCGAAATGAGTAATCGGCAACTTCAAGTGACTCAAAATGAGTAAAATGACATATGTGACGCGACACGAGAAAAGGGACCTATCGTTAAAAAAATCGATTTTGAGATTATGGTGCTATTCGACAGATTATTCTTTGCTCTTTCACTTGAAAAAATTAAAAGTTGAAAAACTTAAATAGTGTTAATAATATAAAGCCCGAAAGTTAAGCATGTACGCGTAAATACACAGGTTTTCTGCGCATGGCGTCGCTTTAAACGCTCTCCCTGTAAAATTCTCTTTTGCGGCGATAGGTCCCTTTTCTCGTGTCGCGTCACATATAGTTGCCCATCCCTGTCAGTCAATTCACAAATGTCTAACCTAAAAATTCATTTTTCATTTCTCATAAATGCGATAAATCGACTTCAAGTATTAATGTTTTGACAAGTGCAAAGTGTTTATGGGCAATTCCACGTGAGATTTCAGTCGACCTCTTAAAATCGTCCAAAAATATTTTTTTTTCTATTCTGTATTGAAAAAAACAGATACATATTTTTTTATTATTTTTTTGGAGGCAAAATTTTTGAGTTATGAATTTTCAAAATTTTCGCTTTTTAAATGTAGGTATATTTTTAATGTCAGATAACTAAAAAAATATTGCTTCTTTTCATTTTTTGACAAGAAAAAAAAAGTTTTGTTTTTCTCTCTACTTTTGAATAATCATAACAAAAAATTTTTTTTCTCATTTTTTATTAAAAAAATAAAAAAATTTTATAAACAAATTAATTTTTTTTAACTTTGGGTATGATAAATTTTTAATTTTCTTTTTTTAAAACATACCTGGAAATGATAAGAAGGTTTTGCAAAAAGTTTCAGAGTGGGCCTGTCAAGTTTGATGGGTCCAAAAAAATAATTAAGCTCTCCGTGCAGGTCGCACGCACGTGGCACAATAGGATTTTTTACAATTTATTATTAAAAATTGTTTAGAGCCTTAAAATTCAATAATAATCAAAATCTGATAAAATTTGTAGGCTTTAGACAATTTTTAATAATAAATTGTAAAAAAATCCCATTGTGCCACGTGCGTGCGACCTGCACGGACAGCTTAATTATTTTTTTTGGACCCATCAAACTTGTCAGGCTCACTCTGAAACTTTTTGCAAAACCTTCTTATCATTTCCAGGTATGTTTTAAAAAAAGAAAATTGAAAATTTATCATACCCAAAGTTAAAAAAAATTAATTTGTTTATAAAATTTTTTTATTTTTTTAATAAAAAATGAAAACAAATTTTTTTGTTATGATTATTCAAAAGTAGAGAGAAAAACGAAAACTTTTTTTTTCTTGTCAAAAAATGAAAAGAAGCAATATTTTTTTATTTATCTGACATTAAAAATATACCTACATTTAAAAAGCGAAAATTTTGAAAATTCATAACTCAAAAATTTGGCCTCCAAAAAAATAATAAAAAAATACGTATCTGTTTTTTTTCAATACATAATAGAAAAAAAATATTTTTGGCCGATTTTAAGAGGTCGACTGAAATCTCACGTGGAATTGCCCTTATTCATTATAAACAATTATTTTAATTCATATTTTTATGAATTATTTCCAGTTATTCCAATGTTATTGTAATTTTATCATAAACCTAAAATGATACCGCTTTTTACTCATTTTGAGTCTTTTCCCCAGAAACTCAGAATGAGTCGAAGGGGTATCATTTTTGTTGCACTTCAAAATGAGTATCATATGATACTCATTTTGAGTATAGTTTTTTTCTGTGTATGCTTATGACAATGCGGGGTCCACTGGACCCCGCTTGCCTGTTCGTGCCGGTAAAAAGTTTAAATACCCATGTGGCATCATTTACAATTGGAATATGAAAAATGTAAAAGTATTCGGATGTATTTTCCGTCTATTTAACAGAATTTCTCTAGGATAAACTAATTTTTTCATACGGATTCAGAGAAATTCGAAAAATAGATACTCGCGGGGTCCAATGGACCCCGCTTGCCCGCTTAAGGGTTAATAATAAATTAGGCATTAATTTAAGTAAATAAGATAGTCTGTCTAAATTAATGAAAGAAAATAAGAAAAATATTTTTTTAAAAACTTATTTCAATAAAAGCAATTCTAATAATTAAATAACGAGCTTTAATATAAGCTTATAAAGGTAAATTTTGTTTTAAAGAGCCAGTTACATCATTTTCCAAAATTGTTAAATTTTACCTTCGTATTAGTACCTAATTGTGCGGTGTTATGCCGGTGATATTTCAATACTGACCTAGTACTGACTAAAATCAGTACGTACTGTACAGCGTTACCAGCCAGGGTTTTCCCAGTACTGCTATAAAAATTGTTGAGCTGTGCGAGTTAGACAAATAGATATAAGACATGTGATATAAGATATTTATAAGCAACAAATGTCGGTTTCAAGCAATCTTCTATTTAATAATATAATATATATATATATATATATTTCAGATAAATTAAAAGAAATGTTGACAACTTTACTGCTAGTAATAATTATAATACTGGCTCCACATTTATCTGCTGCGGAAATATTTGTCAATTCAGGAGAGGTCAATTCTGCAAATGATGAACCAATACCAAATATTCTTCCTGGCTTATTATACCCAAGAGAAAGTGAAGCACGAGAGGTTTATATTTTCAATTATACCATTAGTATTAAATAAAAAATACGCCACCCAGTGAAAAATTTTTCACCTGTCCAATATCGGTCTAATATTGGGAGCATGGCATATTTTGCATGGCAACAAAAGCTCGATGAATTACATTTTCATCACTTCTTAGAATTTTACATTCCTAAAAGCTTATCTTTATTCTAAAAATTAATAAAAGTAACTTTAAATATTTATTTTTTTTCTCATACGCTGATTGCGAATTTGAAGTCTGTTTTTAAAAATTCAAAATGGCTGGTTTCGGACAAATAATACCAATAATATTACTTTTTACATTAAATTGTTCTTATTATGAATAGAATTTTTTGGTTAGGATTTTATTAAATATCAATTATACAAATATATTCGTGAAATAAAATATATTATTTTAATAATAATAAAATAAGAAAATTTTTGAACACTATTATTATTAATGTACATTTGTAATATATTCATACAAATGTATATAATATATGTTTATTTTCCTATATATATATATATATATATATATATATATATATATATGAGACGTTCCACGTCAACAGAAACAGAGCTGTGGCCAAAAATTGGCGCAATAAAAAAAACGTTTAAGGGCTTAAAAAATTCTTACACTCGTGTACTTTCAATAACAGGTGGGCGTTTTTAAAAATCCAAAATGGCGGCCTAATTACAAGCGAAGAAAGTCAACAAACTCACAAACCGACAAATAATATCGAAGCACAGTATTACTGTTGATTGTAACGCTCTTAGTGGTGAATACTTTTCTGAAATTAGTTTTATGCGCTAATTTCATAATATTATGTAAATGAAATTCAACAAAGAAGAAGTAAATGAAATTTTCTCGTTATGTCAAACTGATAGTAAATATTTTTTCTGGGGCTATTTTGTGCAACAAAATGCTTTTTTTAACTCAATGCTTTATTCAAATTCAGAATTAAAAGAAAATCAACTTTTGACATATGTTATAGACTTCCTACTGAAGGTTTCCTATAAGTTAGGCAATGACATAAATCTTTTTGTCGGAGTTGTAGTCATTAAAAGTTGGGCACAAAATAGATCCCGGGATGGGGCTACTTTGTGCATCGAACTTTGTCTTTTTATAATGTTACGTAAACATTTTTTTGATCCTTTCTCCTTCATTAAATCTTTTGTGTAGATACAATTTCAGAGTAAATTACAAAAAGAATGAGATATTAAAAAAAAATGTTGTAAATATTATACAACAAAATGTAAAATAAAACACTAAGATTTTGCTAAAATCATGATTTATTAAAAATTAACAACCTTTCTTCAAATTTTATATTACTCAGAAAATAAATAACACTTTTTCTTTTTAAATATACATTTTACGATAATACATTATGATAATTATAAAACTATTATTTGAATACATGTAAATAACTTTGAATCATCATTTTAATAAGAGCTTTTTTAAACGTTTTGAATATGATATTTTTTAAAAACTTGAAATTAATATTTTAAGGTTAAACGAATAACAATTTAATCATGAAGTAGTATAAGGAGACCGAACGACCGTGCAAATTTTGAATTGAAAGTGGGACAGATTTCGGTACCTGAATAGTGGGTAAAAATACCGAAAGGAACACCAGCGCTGCATGTGGTTAAATTGTTGACTATGAGATGCACAGAACATAACCTATATTATTTGTTTATGTTTCACTAATTCATGTGTGTCATATATGTTTCCACGTGTTCCTCATATTTTTTAAATATTATCAAAGTAAAATAATTATAGTGTTATTTTCAGTGTTATAATTCTATCAATTGTGAATGAACTGTGTTTTCTATTTTTCCCATGCGCAGCGCTAGTGTTCCTTTTGGTATTTTTCACCTTCTAAGCGGGTACAGAAATCTGGCCCATTTATAATGTATTTCGTTCGGTCTCCTTATACTAGGGGAAGTGCGCCGGTTGTGGGCACCCCCCGGTTGTGGGCACCCCTACGTAAACTTTGACAGCAAGCAGATTTTACTGATCTAAGTATTGCAAGTCGTGTTCGTTGACAATACGGACTTTTCGTATTGATAACGAAACAAATATATGCATTTGTGTAATAGCTGTGAGCATAATAAAGAAAATTTGCATTAAATAAATAAAAAAGTAATTTTGTATTGTTTTCGAAGAGCAACATATGGGTGTAGATTCGTTCAGAAAAAAAGGGTTTAATTTTTTTTTTTGCAGTATTGTTATTATATTTTGTGATATACCTTCGTGTTTAACCAAAATTCTGCATCACAAAATGTGTTGGTCTTTTTAAGAAATGACTGTCATTCCCGGTTGTGGGCACCTTTATGTTAAGGAGGCTCTACCATCTGACAATGATGTGGACTACTGTCTCATCTATCTAAACTTTCTGCCAAGGAAAGTGACAGCCGCAAACTCCATTAAATGCGATGAATATAGCCGTTCAGTGCATTAGAAGTGCGTTATGGTATGCGTACTAGCTACTTCACATGCAAGCATTATGCTTTTGTTAGCGATGAGCATAGTGTGAAAACGTGTCATCATTTTTGTTCTTTATCCCGGCAAAGTCTCTTAAAATAAAGAAACTTTCATTTTTTCTTTATTTGTGTTGGTTTCCTTTAATATTTTTTCATTTTTAGCGGATTTTTCAAGGGTGCCCACAACCGGGTACAAAAATTTTTTTGTCAAAAAATTTCCATTTCACTAAATTTCTAATAAAACTTTTTTATTTAAAGGAATCAATTTAATTCCTTCACTGACAGTCACCTTAGACCTCCAGCTTTAAATTCGTACACATACATTTGTATAATATGCACATGGACAAATGTTATGAGGCAAAAACAAAAGGGTGCCCACAACCGGCACACTTCCCTTACTTCATGAATTTAATATCTAATACACTTTTCAAGTTATTAGAGAAACGACCCAGACAGCACGTAAGCTTGCAGCAAGCTTGAGGCAAGCTTGCCGTGCAAGATTGCCAATATTGACGTGCAAGTTTCCGGCAAGCTTGCCACAAGCTTAAAATGTCCCACTTATAGCAAGCTTCATGTGCAAGTTTGCTGCAATATTGCAATGCAAGCTTGCAGCAATATTCCACTAAAGGTTGCCGCAAATTTGATGTAATCTTATATGGAAATTGTTTATTATATAAAATTAATTATTAATTATTAGCAACAAATTTATATTTAATATTTTTAATTTTTATTAAACATTAAAAAATTATAACAACGTTATAATAATAATGTTATTAATTTCCCCAAAGAATTGGAGTTGGGAACTATTATCCATGATCAGTGGATAATAATTAAAAATTGTCAACGTCGTAGCAGACGTTAACTATACACATTATCATTTAAGATAATATGGTAAAAAGCCTGTTCAGCGGACCGATACTTATACTCTGCGTGAGACAAGTCGAGCGCGAGAGAGGTATTTCTCGCCATCTAGCAAGGAATTGGAAAACTAATAGAAGTTTCTCTTATAATTCTCTAACTCCCTGGTAGATGGCGAGAAATACCTCTCTCGCGCTCGACTTGTCTCGCGCAGAGTATAAGTATCGGTCCGCTGAACAGGCTTTTCACCATATTATCTTAAATGATAATGTGTATAGTTAACGTCTGCTACGATGTTGACAATTTTTAATTATTATCCACTGATCATGGATAATAGTTCCCAACTCCAATTCTTTGGGAAAATTAATAACATTATTATTATAACGTTGTTATAATTTTTTAATGTTTAATAAAAATTAAAAATATTAAATATAAATTTGTTGCTAATAATTAATAATTAATTTTATATAATAAACAATTTCCATATAAGATTACATCAAATTTGCGGCAACCTTTAGTGGAATATTGCTGCAAGCTTGCATTGCAATATTGCAGCAAACTTGCACATGAAGCTTGCTATAAGTGGGACATTTTAAGCTTGTGGCAAGCTTGCCGGAAACTTGCACGTCAATATTGGCAATCTTGCACGGCAAGCTTGCCTCAAGCTTGCTGCAAGCTTACGTGCTGTCTGGGGAGAGAAATAGTTTTAAGACTAATTTGAAAAACTTATAAATATTAATTAAAGTTAATTTTTTGTCGTTATGTTGCTCACCGGTTGAAGTTTTAATCGTTTTAAGTATTTTAATTAACTTGTTTTTGGTTTTTTGATAAAGAAGTTCTTTTTAATAATTTTTAGGGTTCCGTACACCATAGGTGTACTGACGGAACCCTTATGAAATCACTCGTGTGTCCGTCCCAGCCACGCAAAATGGGCTGTCCCCCCCCCCTTAACTTTTACAAATCTTAACCTAATAAGCTGAAATTCGGCAGGGATCTTCAGTTTTAAGTGCAGATTACAGGAAAAATATAGCGAACACAATTGACGGACATATTTGCGAACTAGGAGGAAAAGAAATAGAATTTTTCCGAAAAAATTACAAAAAATGACCCTGTCCCCCCCCCCTTAACTTTTACAAATCTCAACCTGGTGAGCTGAAATTCGGTAAGGATCTTCAGTTTTAAGTGCAAATTACAGGAAAAATATAGCGAACCCAATTGACGGATATATTTGCAAACTAGGAGGGAAAGAAATTCAATTTTTTCGAAAAAATTAAAAAAATTACCCTGTCCCCCCCCTTTAACTTTTACAAATCTTAACTTGATGAGCTGAAATTCGGAAGGGATCATCAGTTTTAAGTGCAGATTACAGGAAAAATATAGCGAACCTGATTGGTGGAGATATTTGGGAACTAGAAGGGAAAGAAATTGAATTTTTTTAAAAAAATTGCAAAAAATGACCCTGTCCCCCCCCCTTAACTTTTACAAATCTCAACCTGGTGAGTTGAAATTCGGTAGGGATCTTCAGTTTTAAGTGTAGATTACAGGAAAAATATAACGAACCCGATTGACAAACATATTTGCGAACTAGGAGGGAAAGAAATTTAATTTTTTCGAAAAAATTGCAAAAAATGACCCTGTCCCCCCCCTTAACTTTTATAAATCTCAAAATGGTGAGCTGAAATTCTGTAAGGATCTTCAGTTTTAAGTGCAAATTACAGGAAAAATATAGCGAACCTGATTGGTGGAGATATTTGGGAACTAGAAGGGAAAGAAATTCAATTTTTTTGGAAAAATTACAAAAAATAACCCTGTCCCCCCCTTAACTTTTACAAATCTCAACCTGGTAAGTTAAAATTCGGTAGGGATCTTCAGTTTCAAGTGTAGATTACAGGAAAAATATAGCGAACTCGATTGACGGACATATTTGCGAACTAGGAGGGAAAGAAATTCAATTTTTTCGTAAAAATAGCAAAAAATGACCCTGTCCCCCCCCTTTAATTTTATAAATCTCAAAATGGTGAGCTGAAATTCTGTAAGGATGTTCAGTTTTAAGTGCAGATTACAGGAAAAATATAGCGAACTTGATTGGTGGAGATATTTGGGAACTAGAAGGGAAAGAAATTCAATTTTTTCGTAAAAATAGCAAAAAATGACCCTGTCCCCCCCCTTTAATTTTATAAATCTCAAAATGGTGAGCTGAAATTCTGTAAGGATGTTCAGTTTTAAGTGCAGATTACAGGAAAAATATAGCGAACTTGATTGGTGGAGATATTTGGGAACTAGAAGGGAAAGAAATTCAATTTTTTTGGAAAAATTGCAAAAAATGACCCTGTCAATATGGATTTTTATAGTTTTTTCTTGTAATTTACATGTAATAAAAATACATATGTATACAGAATTTCAGGTCAATAAGTTTATATATGTTAATTTTAATCAATTATATTTCTTATATATATATTTTTTTATAAAAAATAAGTTTTATTTTGGTGTACGGAACCCTCGATCTTAATGCGAGTGCAACTCGCACTTGCCCGATTTTTTTTATTTTTATTAAATACCTCGAGTACATAAAGTAGCCCCAGTTGACGGCAGTATTATTCAATGCATAGGGTGGTCAGCTCCGTGGCAGCCAATTTTCGAAAATTTGTTATAATTTTTTTATAATTATAGCTGTAGTAAAACCGTTCAAATTACAACTATATTATGCCCTAATGATGAGGAAAAGTGATATTTAACATGAAAAAAACAACATTTTTTTTCTTTTAAAACTCATTTTAAAATTGCACAGTTACGTGAAAATCACCCATATAGTAGAATTTGTATACATTTTGTCTATTCCACTAAGTGGTACTGTAGTCACCGTAGTAAATTTTTTTCTTGTACGTTATGGCAATGTTTTTTTCTCGAAGTTTTTTTCAAATGCAACGCATTTGGAAGTCGGTCTCGAAATGAGTAATCGACAACTTCAAGTGACTCGAAATGAGTAATCGGCAACTTCAAGTGACTCAAAATGAGTAAAATGACATATGTGACGCGACACGAGAAAAGGGACCTATCGTTAAAAAAATCGATTTTGAGATTATGGTGCTATTCGACAGATTATTCTTTGCTCTTTCACTTGAAAAAATTAAAAGTTGAAAAACTTAAATAGTGTTAATAATATAAAGCCCGAAAGTTAAGCATGTACGCGTAAATACACAGGTTTTCTGCGCATGGCGTCGCTTTAAACGCTCTCCCTGTAAAATTCTCTTTTGCGGCGATAGGTCCCTTTTCTCGTGTCGCGTCACATATAGTTGCCCATCCCTGTCAGTCAATTCACAAATGTCTAACCTAAAAATTCATTTTTCATTTCTCATAAATGCGATAAATCGACTTCAAGTATTAATGTTTTGACAAGTGCAAAGTGTTTATGGGCAATTCCACGTGAGATTTCAGTCGACCTCTTAAAATCGTCCAAAAATATTTTTTTTTCTATTCTGTATTGAAAAAAACAGATACATATTTTTTTATTATTTTTTTGGAGGCAAAATTTTTGAGTTATGAATTTTCAAAATTTTCGCTTTTTAAATGTAGGTATATTTTTAATGTCAGATAACTAAAAAAATATTGCTTCTTTTCATTTTTTGACAAGAAAAAAAAAGTTTTGTTTTTCTCTCTACTTTTGAATAATCATAACAAAAAATTTTTTTTCTCATTTTTTATTAAAAAAATAAAAAAATTTTATAAACAAATTAATTTTTTTTAACTTTGGGTATGATAAATTTTTAATTTTCTTTTTTTAAAACATACCTGGAAATGATAAGAAGGTTTTGCAAAAAGTTTCAGAGTGGGCCTGTCAAGTTTGATGGGTCCAAAAAAATAATTAAGCTCTCCGTGCAGGTCGCACGCACGTGGCACAATAGGATTTTTTACAATTTATTATTAAAAATTGTTTAGAGCCTTAAAATTCAATAATAATCAAAATCTGATAAAATTTGTAGGCTTTAGACAATTTTTAATAATAAATTGTAAAAAAATCCCATTGTGCCACGTGCGTGCGACCTGCACGGACAGCTTAATTATTTTTTTTGGACCCATCAAACTTGTCAGGCTCACTCTGAAACTTTTTGCAAAACCTTCTTATCATTTCCAGGTATGTTTTAAAAAAAGAAAATTGAAAATTTATCATACCCAAAGTTAAAAAAAATTAATTTGTTTATAAAATTTTTTTATTTTTTTAATAAAAAATGAAAACAAATTTTTTTGTTATGATTATTCAAAAGTAGAGAGAAAAACGAAAACTTTTTTTTTCTTGTCAAAAAATGAAAAGAAGCAATATTTTTTTATTTATCTGACATTAAAAATATACCTACATTTAAAAAGCGAAAATTTTGAAAATTCATAACTCAAAAATTTGGCCTCCAAAAAAATAATAAAAAAATACGTATCTGTTTTTTTTCAATACATAATAGAAAAAAAATATTTTTGGCCGATTTTAAGAGGTCGACTGAAATCTCACGTGGAATTGCCCTTATTCATTATAAACAATTATTTTAATTCATATTTTTATGAATTATTTCCAGTTATTCCAATGTTATTGTAATTTTATCATAAACCTAAAATGATACCGCTTTTTACTCATTTTGAGTCTTTTCCCCAGAAACTCAGAATGAGTCGAAGGGGTATCATTTTTGTTGCACTTCAAAATGAGTATCATATGATACTCATTTTGAGTATAGTTTTTTTCTGTGTATGCTTATGACAATGCGGGGTCCACTGGACCCCGCTTGCCTGTTCGTGCCGGTAAAAAGTTTAAATACCCATGTGGCATCATTTACAATTGGAATATGAAAAATGTAAAAGTATTCGGATGTATTTTCCGTCTATTTAACAGAATTTCTCTAGGATAAACTAATTTTTTCATACGGATTCAGAGAAATTCGAAAAATAGATACTCGCGGGGTCCAATGGACCCCGCTTGCCCGCTTAAGGGTTAATAATAAATTAGGCATTAATTTAAGTAAATAAGATAGTCTGTCTAAATTAATGAAAGAAAATAAGAAAAATATTTTTTTAAAAACTTATTTCAATAAAAGCAATTCTAATAATTAAATAACGAGCTTTAATATAAGCTTATAAAGGTAAATTTTGTTTTAAAGAGCCAGTTACATCATTTTCCAAAATTGTTAAATTTTACCTTCGTATTAGTACCTAATTGTGCGGTGTTATGCCGGTGATATTTCAATACTGACCTAGTACTGACTAAAATCAGTACGTACTGTACAGCGTTACCAGCCAGGGTTTTCCCAGTACTGCTATAAAAATTGTTGAGCTGTGCGAGTTAGACAAATAGATATAAGACATGTGATATAAGATATTTATAAGCAACAAATGTCGGTTTCAAGCAATCTTCTATTTAATAATATAATATATATATATATATATATTTCAGATAAATTAAAAGAAATGTTGACAACTTTACTGCTAGTAATAATTATAATACTGGCTCCACATTTATCTGCTGCGGAAATATTTGTCAATTCAGGAGAGGTCAATTCTGCAAATGATGAACCAATACCAAATATTCTTCCTGGCTTATTATACCCAAGAGAAAGTGAAGCACGAGAGGTTTATATTTTCAATTATACCATTAGTATTAAATAAAAAATACGCCACCCAGTGAAAAATTTTTCACCTGTCCAATATCGGTCTAATATTGGGAGCATGGCATATTTTGCATGGCAACAAAAGCTCGATGAATTACATTTTCATCACTTCTTAGAATTTTACATTCCTAAAAGCTTATCTTTATTCTAAAAATTAATAAAAGTAACTTTAAATATTTATTTTTTTTCTCATACGCTGATTGCGAATTTGAAGTCTGTTTTTAAAAATTCAAAATGGCTGGTTTCGGACAAATAATACCAATAATATTACTTTTTACATTAAATTGTTCTTATTATGAATAGAATTTTTTGGTTAGGATTTTATTAAATATCAATTATACAAATATATTCGTGAAATAAAATATATTATTTTAATAATAATAAAATAAGAAAATTTTTGAACACTATTATTATTAATGTACATTTGTAATATATTCATACAAATGTATATAATATATGTTTATTTTCCTATATATATATATATATATATATATATATATATATATATGAGACGTTCCACGTCAACAGAAACAGAGCTGTGGCCAAAAATTGGCGCAATAAAAAAAACGTTTAAGGGCTTAAAAAATTCTTACACTCGTGTACTTTCAATAACAGGTGGGCGTTTTTAAAAATCCAAAATGGCGGCCTAATTACAAGCGAAGAAAGTCAACAAACTCACAAACCGACAAATAATATCGTTAATAGAAATTGCAAAATTAAAGAAAAAAAATTAAACGAAACTTTTTCAAACGTTTTTGGGGTCGCTTAATACAAATCTTAACTCAGATTTTGATTAGAGTCTGAAAATTCAAAATGGCGGAACCAAAATGGTGGACAATTTTTAAAACTCTTTAAAATCGCTCAAAACTTGTTACTCGGGGGTTTTCGGGGTCCCTGATTATAAAAATGACATCGTATTTCGAAATTCAAAATGGCGGATGTAACATGGCCGACATTTTTCTTTAAATTTATCGTATTCGCTCAAAACTTGTTACTCGGGAGTTTTCGGGGTCGCTGATTACAAATATGCCATCAGAGTTAAAAAATTCAAAATGGCGGATCCAACATGGCCGACATTTTGTTGAAAAATTCATCGATTTCGCTTGAAACTTGCTACTCAGGGGTTTTCGAGGTCGCTGATTACGAATATGACCTTAGTTTTTAAAAATTCAAAATGGCGGATCCAACATGGCCGACATTCGAATTTAATATTTTTTAGAAGCAATAAAAAGCTGATTGTAGAGAGTTAAAGTTTTGTTCTTTCTAGTGGCTGAAGCAAATTCTAGTAGCGTTTAAGTATCGTAATATTTTAACCGTTTTATTTGGTTCAATTGAGGCCTTGGATCCAATAACTCTCCCGACGCTCGGAGGAACGCGCAATTCCCAGTCAGTGAGCAGTAAGCGCCTCTGGGCCACTCACTGCTACCCGACTGGTATTAGCGCGTGCCTTCGAGCGTCGGGCGAGTTATTGGATCCAAGGCCTCAATTATAAATCCATGCTAAAGACAATCGAAAAAAAATATCATATATAACAAACAAAAATATTTGACAAAACCATAGCAAAAACACTATCGCATGTTACAATTGGTTGTACATTGATGTAACGAAGCCTGATAAAAAATCAGTGAGAGAAGCAGGCGCATTGCGCCTACCTCTTAGGGTTTCGTAGTCTAAAAGACAAAGGAAAAATCATAAAATCTATCAGGAGCTTCACATAATGATTTCAATAACAAGCGTTGCTATGACAATTATTGCCATAGCAACTGTAAACAAAGCAACCATTACCATAGCAACCATTACCATAACAACCAGTACCATAGTAACGGTTTCCATGGCAACGGTTGTTAGGGAAAACTGCGGACGGACACCAGAGTTTCGCTATAAGGGATTCAGTCCTTGCCCGAGTAGAAATTTAACCATGGCCCAAATCGGGGCCAGATCTTTTGATCATTGTGTAGGCCATAACATGGCATGAAACACCTTCCCAGATCTGGCCCAAGTCTGGCCAGACTTGGGCCCGATCTGGGGAGGTGTTTCATGCCATGTTATGGCCTAAATATGGAAATTTCTACACGGGTGGCCACGAAACCCTAAAAACACAATAGTCAAGAACGAACACAATTCTTTGACAGAACCAGAACAAAAAAAACTACCCCATATCACAATTGGTTTTTATCTCTGATCCTGTCACGGATTTATAATTGAACCAAATAAAAAGGTTAAAATATTACGATACTCAAACGCTACTAGAATTTGCTTCAGCTACTAGAAAGGCCAAAGTTTAACTCTCTACAAACAGCTTTTTATTTCTTATAAAAAAATATTAAATTGGAATACCGATTATATTGGATCTGACATTTTGAATTTTTTAAAAGTAAGGTCATTTTTGTATTCAGCGACCCCGAAAACCCTTGAGTAACAAGTTTCAAACGAATTCGATGAATTTTTCAACAAAATGTCGGCCATGTTGGATCCGACATTTTGAATTTTAAAAACTAAGGTCATATTTGTAATCAGCGACCCCAAAAACTCCCAAGTAACAAGTTTTGAGCGAATACGATGAAGTTAAGAAAAGAATGTCGACCATCTTGCATCCGCTATTTTGAATTTTTTAAATCTGATGGCATATTTGTAATCAGCGACCCCAAAAACTCCCAAGTAACAAGTTTTGAGCGAATACGATGAAGTTAAGAAAAGAATGTCGACCATCTTGCATCCGCTATTTTGAATTTTTTAAATCTGATGGCATATTTGTAATCAGCGACCCCAAAAACCCCAGAGTAACAAGTTTTGAGCGAATACAATAAATTTGAAGAAAAATGTCGGCCATGTTGGATCAGCCATTTTGAATTTTTAAAATCGGATGTCATATTCGTAATCAGCGACCCCGAAAACTCCCGAGTAACAAATTTTGAGCGATTTTAAAGAGTTTTAAAATTTGTTCACCATTGTGCTTTCGCCATTTTTAATCTTTTAACTCTAATCAAAATCTGAGTTAAGATTTGTATTAAGCGACCCCAAAAACGTTAAAAAAAATTTCGTTTAATTTTTTTCCATGCATTTTGTCATTTTTATTTATGATATTATTTCTGGGTTCATGATTTTGTTGACTTTGTTCGCTTATAATTAAGCCGCCATTTTGGATTTTCAAAAACGCCCACCTGTTATTGAAAGTACACGAGTGTAAGAATTTTTTAAGCTCTTTAACGTTTTTTTTCATTGCGCCAATTTTTGGCCACAGCTCTGTTTCTGTTGACGTGGAACGTCTCATATATATATATATATATATATATATATATATATATATATATATATATATATATATATATATATATATATATATATATATATAAGAATTATTTACAAAAACACATTTATGTTATAAATAAATTGCTTAGAATGACTAACAATTTTATGACGCAGTCTTTAATTTTGCAACTTTTTTGGTTTAAAATTCTTATCGTTTCTTTTATCCTCTAATATTAAAAATTGGTGCTTTATTTAACCAATAACATGAAAATATAAAATATGAAAATTGTAAAACATCATTAATTTACTTTTATAACATATAATAATCGTAGAATAAATTTATATTTTCTATATGTTCTTCCCATTATGTGTCACAAACGTAAGCGGCTGCATTTATGTTTGTACTTAAAATGTTTTCCCACTTTTCTCTCTTCTTACAATCAATAGGTGCTTTAAAAAGTGTTATTTTATCGTCCTTCTTTAAATCGCGACTCTCACAAGATTTTACGCAACAGCGTCTTACCATTTTTTAATTTTATTACTCAATTTTACATCAAAACAATGTGTTTACCAACAACATGTCAAAAATAATTTTTAGGTTAGGAATCGTAACATGAACTACAATGCGACATCTGATTCATACTCCGAGAAACAAATCTTTAAGCAAACACAATTTTGGTGGTGGGGGTAGGAAGTCAATTCACCTTTCTTTCTTACACCGTGGTATATCCAGTGAATCCGGAATTAGTCCGATCTAGTCCAAAGTTAGTCTGATAATACGCAACTTGCAAATGTGAAATTATTATGATTAAATCCGGAATTAATCTCGTTTTGGTCAGGTTTTTGTCATACGAAATTATAATTATAGTTTGAATTTATCTGCATTTAATACAAATTGTTTTTAATATACAAATTCAATATTATACCAAAATCATTCCTGATTAAGTCTTTGAATTGGAATTATATTACCAGAACATATTATTCAAAAAGGGAATAGGTACACAAAATTTAAAATAAAATTTGATCCTTCAAAGAGAAAATGTTTTTAATAACTATGTGTGTATCTTTAGAGTAATATTAGAAACTTTTCGGTGTAAAAACATTTCCATTTTTAATAGCAGAAAGAAAAGGGGCGTGCGTAGCGCGCAAAAATAGTGACTAGTTTTAAATAAATTAAACACAAAGTTTCAGTGGTTGCAGGCGATATGATAATGGGTTAACGCGTGTTACAGTTAATAATAATTTAAATTTTCTGAAAAGTGAAAATGTCAGTTGTAATAAATATTTACATCATTTTTCAAGACGAACGTTTTTTCTTTTTGAAATTTTGTTGTATATTGTAAATGTAGCGAAAAAACTTCTAATTTTCATTTTTAAAAAAACAAAAAAATTTTTTATTTCTCTTTAAGTCGCGGGACCCCGATAAATTCCGTTGGAAAATAATCGTTAGACTTCCAGGAAGTAATGAAAAAATCGAGAAGAAAAAAATCGCTGGGGTTTATGAGAAAATTTGATTTAATTTTTTTCGAAAAATAGCCGCCATTTTGTTAAATTTAAAATTTTTTTAATTAAACCTGTGGGGTTTCAAAGAACATTTAATCCGGAATTAGGGACAAAAAGAATCATTACATTATAGGCAGATACAAGAAAGATATCCCCTTTATCTTGCGGCCGGCTATGAATTTTTCTTTTTGGAGCCTTTATCTTCAAAAAAATATATTGATAATAATCAGGACGATAAAATTATTTTTTTGAAATTTCATAAACCAAATTGTGCGCTACGCGGAGAATCACCCATATATTGTAACAATATTGGTGACGGTGACGTGCGTAAGAATAGTGCAGTAAAAATTGCAAAAAAACATTTCTCAAAAAAATTAATAAAACAGCATTTTTATACAGTTTACGAGATAAAAATTCCTGAAAAAAAAGTGTTGAAATTATTTGATTGGGGAGCGTTCACAAATGATGTCACGCAATTTTTTGGGATTTTATACCCCCCCTCCTATCACACAATTTCATGCAATTTCACATGTAAAAATACATTGTGTCACGTTTAAGTAGAGACCCTCCCTCCAAAAACGTGACATCATTTATGAACGCTCCCTTGCAAATATCTTGCAAAATATTAAAAATTTTGTAAAACTTTTTGGCACACACACAGTGGAATGTTCCAGAGATCTTAAAGTAATATTAAAATGTCCGCCGCACAGGAATATTCCAAGATAACATTTAGGGAATGTTCCACGGTAATATCGAAGTAATATTTCAGGATGATGTTGAAGGAATGTTCCACCGTAATATTAATGGAATATTCCAGGGTGATGTTGAGGAAATTTTTCCAGATAATATTAAATATGTTGAAAATACCATTGAATTCGTTTTTTACTAAAGAAAGAAGATAAAGAGAAAAAAGTCAAATTTTTTCAAAGTATAAAATTTTGGAATATTTCCAGGGAATATTCCCTTAATATTCATTCAACATTACCGTTGAATATTTCATTAATATTACGGTGGAACATTGCCTCAACATCATCCAGGAATATTACTTCGAAATTACCGTGGAACATTTCCTCAATGTTATTTTGGAATATTTCTGTAAGGCGGACATTTTAATATTACTTTAAGATCCCTGGAACATTCCACTAGAATATTCCGAATATGAAATGTAATATTCCACTAATAATAATAATAATAATATATAATAATATAATATAAATATATATATATATATATATAATATATATATAATATATAATATATATAATATATATAATAATAATAATATATATATAATAATATAATAATAATAATAATAATATCTATCCCTATAATATAAAATCATTTCGCCGCCGCCGCCGCTGATTCAGTCATTTCTAAGGGACCCTTAGAAAGGGCACATAGTCAAGGTTGGCCCACTGTTAAGGTAGGCCCATCGTCAGAAATAAGTTACATTTGACCCATATTCAGGTCAATTTTAAGGTCAGTTTTAACCTACAGGTAAAAACTGACAAACTAACTACTATGCCCTCAAAATTTAAGTCAATTTTAAGGGTAGTTTTGACTTAAAAGTCAAAAATTGACACACTTATCGCTCTGCCCTCAAAATGTAGGTCAATTATAAGGGCAGTTTTAATAAACATGTCAAAAATTGACAAACAATTCCCTCTATCCTCAAAATTTAGGTCAATTTTAAGAGCAGTTTTAACCTACAGGTAAAAAATTGACAAACAATTCCCTCTGCTCTCAAAATGTAGGTCAATTTTAAAAGATTTTGACGTAAACGGAGAAAATTGACGAACAATTCCTTCTGTCCTCAAAATTTAGGTCAATTTTAAGAGCAGTTTTTATCTACACCGCAAAAATTGACCTGACCTTCCCTCATAATTTAGGTCAAATTTGACATACTTTTTAACCTACTTATCAAAAAAGCAAATTATATTAAAATTTGACAAAATTTTTGACCTATAGGTTAAAAGAAGCTTGACTTAAATTTTAATAGTGAGTTTAAATCAATAAAAGATGTTATAAACTGACATCTATTTTTAAAAATTTTATTAAAATTTATTTTCCTTTAGAGGAAAACAACCTCAGTTTAAAAGTTATAGGTGAGAGAGTAAAAATAAAACACCAAAATTAGGTCAAAATAATAGGTGGGAAAGCAAACATAACTTTAAAATTAAATAGAGTCAAAATATAAGTCAAAATTTAATCTAATTTTTCACATATAGGTTAAAAAAAGGTCAATAACGATTGTTTCATTACTTTAAAATCCATGTGTACTTTGTCATATACTTATTGTAATTTATTATGATGCATTCATATTAAAAAAACATTATTTGAAATTTATAAAAATTAAAATAAATATAAAAAATACAAATAGGGGGTTGTATGTAATTTATTATGATGCATTCATATACACGGAAAAAACTTGCTTGGTTGGGACAACCATATATATTAAAAAAAAGGGATATCCATTTTTAAGGTTATCTCATCCATATACCACATCCATTTCTTTAGTTGACACAAAAAAAAATGACATAAAAAAAAATGGATATCCCGTATTTTTCAATATATATATATATATATATATATATATATATATATAATATATATATATATATATATATATATATACCCAGATAGCCAAGCGTACTAATCATTATTTTTTAGTACAGCGTATTGGTATCGTACTCATATTGTACTTGTACGAAATAATAGAGTATGTACATACCAGTACGATAGTAGTATAAAAATAATGATTAGTACGCTTGGCTATCTGGGTATATATATATATATATATACCCAGATAGCCAAGCGTACTAATCATTATTTTTTAGTACAGCGTATTGGTATCGTACTCATATTGTACTTGTACGAAATAATAGAGTATGTACATACCAGTACGATAGTAGTATAAAAATAGTATGTTGTACGGTTAGAATTCTAAAATTGCCAAAGTACTCCGTACGAATATAATAATAGGTACAATACCAGTTCGTCGTACTAATTGGGATTTTAGGTTATGAATCTCCAATGCTTCTCCGCCATTATCAGTACGACATACCAGTACAGTACCTGGTACAGTGCGAAGGTACATGGCTGGCACAGTACTAGTACGCTGGTTATCTGGGTATATATATGGTTGTCCCAACCATGCAGTTTTTTCCGTGTAAGAAAACATTATTTTAAATTTATAAAAATTAAAATTAAAATAAAATATAAAAATAGAGATAGGGGGTTGGCGCGCGAAGCGCGCAGGGGGGCGAAGCCCCCCTAGTA